>JANHFM010003986.1:16911-34833 GCA_032468115.1 Grayia smithii
GGCCAAGCCTGATTTTTGGGGTGGGCCTAAATATATGCCCACCCCCCAAAAATAAGCCCCCCTCTCTCTCACACACAGGTCCCTTACCCCACAACCCTCCCAAGGCAGCCAAATCCCTGTGAACTCCTGCACCCTCCGCCCCTTTCACCACCCGCTGCACCGACTGTAGACCTCGAGCACCTGCTCCTGTTCCATGGTGGCGGCCTGCCCACTCTTGTCCCCGCACCCAGGTGCCGCATCCGCATAGCCCGCGCTACCGAGCACCCGCCACAGTAGTCACAGTGCAAGCATTACAGCCCCGGAGCTTCCTTGGCAGGGGTGTTTTTAAAAGATAGATTTTCTCCTTTAAGGTTAAAGAATTTGAGAGAGTTGGTATATTTTGTTAATATAACTATGATAGTTTATAAAGATTAATAAGTACAAACAGAAATATATATTATTTCTCAAAGGAAGGTGAGGGGAGTAAAAATTGTTAAAGTGATTGCTGTGTTCTAAGAAAAGAACATATCTAATGTTGTTTCCATTTGAATATCGCTTCCGGATCTTGTGCTTGTAATAAAAAAAAAGGTGAAACTTTGATTTTGCTGATTGACGAGTTTGCTGTTATAGAAATGGCGAGTATTTATTATTGTCTAAAAGTAAAAAATTTGAAGCTGTAGTGTTACTATCTTCTATTATGCTAAAGTGTCAGAAGTCAATGCCTTTTTTCCTTTTTTCCTATACTTTTTCCTTTTCCCTTGTTCCTCCCCTAATTTCCCATTATTTTCATTTTCTTTATAGTTTACTTTCTGATAAGCTAATACAAATTTTGTAACTGGTAATCCTAATAAGAGAGGAAATGATGTATAGGAAGTGCTTGACTTATGGCCACAACTGAGCCCCAAATTTCTGTTGTTAAGTGAGAAATTTGTTAAGTGAGTTTTGCTCCATTTTACAACCTTTTTTGCCATAATTGTTAAGTAAATCACTGCAGTTGGTAAGTTAGTAACAGTTGTTAAGTGAATCTGGCTTCCCCACTGATTTTGCTTATCAAAAGTTGCAAAAAGGTGATCACATGATCTTGTGACACAGCAACAGTCTAAACCAGTTACCTGGCAAAATTCAGATCTGAATTTTGATCACATGATCATGGGGATGCTACATTGGTCGTAAGTGTGAAAATGGTCATAAGTCACTTTTTCAATGCTGTCATAACTTTGAACGGTCATAAATGAACTATTATAAGCCAAGGACTACCTGTATAGTATGAAGGAAAAGAAGGTAGACTATTAGGTAAAATTCAGGATCAAATAAATAGAGCTGGACTGTACCCAAAAGATACAAGAGAAATCATGTTTGTCTCAGAACTAATCTTTATCTTCATAATCCCTTGCAAGGTGATGGAAGTTACTTGCTCAAAATTAGTTGTCAGAATTATGAAACTGTTGGTTGAAGAAAAAACCCTGAAATCTAAAATATTTCAAGGCATCATTTTAGGGAATTTTGTATCAGGGAGTCAAATTCTCAAACTATTTAAATAGAGCAATATAAAACAAGGTTGGTGGACACTTGAATAAAAAACTCTTAATAATGTGGTTAAACATATTTTATGCCATGTTTTTCTTGTTTTACAATATTTTTTATTTGTTTTTATTTGTTCAATTTCTATGCCCACCATCTTAGTCAATGATTCTGGACACCTTAGTTTATTCAATAGGATATATACATTTTAAAATACTGCAGAATTACTTTTGGAAACATTTATCAAATTGAAATAGAACCTAAATAATTGTACCCTTTAAATGACAGAGATTTTTTGTTAAATTGCCACAGGTTTTATTTACCTTCTCTTGAAGCCCTAATAGGTGGTCGATTGAGAATGACATCTGATATTTTGATGTTATCTGTATTTTCTGTCAAAGAAAGGAGGAATAAATGAAATAAAAATTGTTACTGCTAGACCTATCCGACAAAACAACTTATAGTTCTAGTTCCCACTTGACAAAATGAGAAATAGTATATACATATTTATATATTAAAAAATCACTTTTTGGTACTATGTTTTTTCCTACAAATTTATGTATATGTAAAAAAAAAGTACGTGTTTTGTGTGCTATATTTGCCTGCAAACTTATTTACATATACATATCTGTTATGCTATGGATATATCCATCTTTCTGAAGAATGCATAAACATTATATGATCTTGGCATCAAACACTGCAATACTGATCTCTTGAAAAAAATGGTCAGAAATTGTATATAATGTGTACTTGTCACCGTGTCGATACCAAAGCAAAAAAATTGATACAGATAGTTCTCTACTTATGATCTACAATTTGGACTGGAAACTCGGTTGTTGAGCAAAATGACATTAAGCAATTTGTCACATGACTGTTTTGCTCAATCTGCACTCCTGGGTATGATTGTTAAACAGTCCCAGTTAAGGAATATGGGATGCCTCAGGGAGATGGGGAAGGTCCTAGATGGCCAGATGCAGGACACAAGAGTTGGAAAGGTGTTGCCTCCCCACCCACCTGGCCTACAAGCAGAGTGACCCACTTACTTTTGCTGTTTTTCTCCAGCTGCTGACAGGAAGGTCCAGTTTGTGTGAGGTGCTGTCTTTACTACATACCAAGGCCACCTAGTTCCAAATTGGGCCAGTTGGAGGAGGAGCCATCCAAAAGATCACAAGAATGGACCTGCTCCTATGGTGTTTCAAAAGCCGTCTTCTCCAAATTGGCCAATTTGGAAAAAAGAAAGCTTCTGAAGCACCATAATAGTGGGCTCTATTCTCATGGTGCTTTAGAAACCTCTTTCTGCCTTGCATAGATTGGGCACACCTATCAGCAGCTGCAGAAAAACAGCTAGAATAAGCATGGCAGTTTGCTTGCACTGATGAGTTTATCATACTTAAGCTGGAGACTGGATGGTGATGAAGCTTCTTGGCTCTGGGCATCTTTGCTTGGGTTGGTGAGTCCAGTGGGCAGCTGAGATGTGGGGAGGAATATACAGATAGGAAGATTTGCAGTGCCCTTTGCTTGTAAATGCAGACAGGATGTCAAAGGCCTGAATTTTTATCACATGATTGTGGGGGTAACTGTAGCACCTGTATCTTCAGGCACAGGTCATAGGACCCTTCATTCATAACTTTGAGTGGTGGCCTCCATAATTCTTAAATGAAGAAGTTTGGCATAACCAAGACTTCGAAGAGCTGATTGCCTGGTCAAACTGAGCAATCAGGGGAGAAGGTCCTCAGTAAGAATGGTGACCACTCTGACTGAACTCCAGAGATCCGTATGGAGATGGGACTGAGTTCCAGAAGGACAACTATCACTGCAGCTTTCCCTTGATCTGGGCTTTATGGCAGGGTGGCTAGACAGAATGAATGGCCATAGGTCAAGGATTACCTGTATATTAAGTCTGCTTGTCTAAGAGGAAGAACTATTATGAATGTTTATAATCCTGAATCACTTATAAAATAATATTTTTAATCTAAAAAAATGTAAGAACAAGTCAGACTGAAGATACCATCAGAAAAAAACATTCAGTATCTTCTATTAGCGTTAAACTTGTATCACTACCCATCAATAACAGTAAGAAAACAGATCTAAATTACCTCTTTTAAATGATATGTGTAAGATAAATAACATTTTTAAAGATTTTACTCATAATCCAACTTTGTCTTCACAACTCAGTATGCTCAATATTAGAAAATAAAATGGAAACTGATCTTTGTACAGATAATTCTCAAGCTACGACCACCATATCATTAACAAAATGTTCGTTTGCATAAAGAAAATACAAGATTACCTGTCTGTATTTGCATTTTGCCATTAAAATTTTTGTTGGACGCTCTGTTTCTGGTTTCACTTGAGGAACATTCTTCTAAATATAGAGGAAAAAGTCCTTTATAAATAAAGCATAAGCAAGCAAACTTCCAGATATTATTTGGTTTGTGTGCTACCCATCTCTTCTAGAGGTGATGGTTATACCACTCCTAGTCCTATGAAATGCTGTATGCATAGGTGTATGCAGATGCTGTATGCATCTCTGGACACCTCGTGATTCTTGCTACCAATGCCTCACTTTTTATATTTCAGATATGTTTAAAAGAGACCCTGCATATAAGTGTGATATGAAGTAAAGGGCCCCAAATTCTTGGTATTTTGCATTCTGAATGAGTGCCAGTATGTCCAAAGTAGCCATTTTATATGCAACTAAGCCTGGTGCAGAAGCCCTCTTTGAACAGGCTCTTAAAAAGTTTGTGGGACCTTTGGAAAAATTAGTTCATGATTCACAGTAGAAAACATAGCTTCTATACTTCAGAAATGTTTCTTAAAAAACCTCTCAAAACAAAATAATGGTTTCCTCATGATAACTCCTCTCACACATCCTTTTCTTATTAGTTATTTAATTCTGGTTCAATATAATAGGAGCGCCGGCTCAACTGTGGTCGTAAATCGAGGACTACCTGTAGAGGGCAGTAGACTGAGAAATCGGAAATTTTCCTAAAAGAAAGACATTTAATAACAGTACCAAAATGGCCCTTTATTAACAGTATCCAAATAAAGCGAGCGTCGAAGTCTAGACTGACTCGAAGGAGATTGGCCTCGGATTGGCATCAGTGAGCGAGCCAGGCGTAGAAATGCCAGCGCTTTTTTCTTACCTTTGAGAGATTCAGCTAGAAGCTCCTCTCTGGGGTGCTGCTGCTCAGTCTCGGCCAGCCATTCCCGTTGGAACCTCATTCTACGTTCTTCTTCCTCTTCTTCTGCAGCCGCCATCGCCGCCGCCTCTTTTTCATCTTTCGCAGCCTTTCTGGTAAGCCGTCTTCCCGACATCGCAATGCCGTGCGGCCTCGGCGTAGTCCCCGCGGTGAGGTGCTCGATTACTTCCTCAGAAAACCTCACTTCCCGCCGACGACCACCGCGATGGCTTCCGCCGCTGCCCTGGGTGATAGAGGCGCACGTTCGAAAGCTGCCGCTGCCGCCATTTTGCGAGGCGGTTCTCCTTAGAGGCTGCCTGGGCGTCACGTGCCACAGGAGCAGCCTCTCCTCGTCCCCGCCCGCTTTGCTCTGGTTTGGGGAATCCGAGGAGGCTGCTAACTTTCCACCGGGCATAGTTGTCTCTCCGGTCGTTCTAACCTCACCAATCCTTTCTGGGTGGTTTTTCTATCGCCGATGTCCGCGGCCACCCCGGGGATTGACCTTCAGCGTCGCCGTCTTCTTTCTTTCTTTTTAATCGATTTCCACCAACCAACTTTCATTCTACGCTGCAGGCTGAAAAGAGAAATGAAAGCCAATATTGTAATGGTTTAATCCTTTGCACTTGTTCCTTAGTTCTCCTTAACTCTTCCACGTTTTTTCTACTCCCTTATTTGTCGTCCTCTTCCCCTCTATCTTCTTAGCAGGAGCAAAGCAGTCAATTTAATACTTTCCCTTGGTGAAAGTTAACTTGATCCTCTTCAAGGTCCTATATTTTTGACGGACAGCCGCTCCTGGCCTGGTCACCTGCTTTTTCCTTTTCCGAGTAGAACAAACAGATAGGACAGCAACAAAACAAGAGTAAGACCACCTACATTTTATTCTCCACCTCCCCTCCTCTTATGGGTTATCTCGAGAAAAAGGGTTGCCCCGAAAACTAACCCCAGATAAGTGTCCCACACAATTCCTAGTCCACAATCAGCAAGTAAAGAGTATTGGCTCAGCCCAGCATCTGCTTAAAAAAGTAAATAGGTCACCGGGAGGCGACAAATTTTGAAGTAACCTCCCAATTGATTCAGCCAAACCAAATTAATAAACACTTTAATTCTGCATCTTTGTATACCATCTGTTAATAAGGAAAAGTTATTTGCAAAACAATATTTTGAAAACTGCAATTTCCAAAGAAGGCTGCTGCAATTCAAACTCATGGAACTACACGTTGTTGTCTATTCATGCTACTATATAAACACAGAATGATAATACTGAGATCCTATGGTCTGTACTAGCAACTGGCTAACTTTGTCAAGGCTGATAATCACCACATTTATTAGAGGGAGACAAGCAGGGAATTCAACAAGAATCCTAGAACAAGACAATGACAAACAACTTGGACATTTTTGGGCCAAAAAGACCTGCATCAATGTAGGTAGGTAGGTAGTCTCCAGGAGTTATTATCAACTTAACTGGACTTTTTAAAAACTGTTAGGTACATTTAACTTAATAGGTTTATTTTGCAGCAATCCGTGTATGGTTAGGGTTTCAGTATTTTTTGAAGTTCATAGATGTGTGCTGGACAACGCAATCATTTTTCTAAAATAATAAATATTTGATAAGATATCCATCTCAGATCCTGCTATACACACTGAAATGAAAGTTTTATTCAATAGTACCTGTTTTGATTACAATGAGATTCAACATTAGAAAAACTGAGACCAAGCTAAATATTTTGCACGTTATGGTACTTATTTCTTGCCTTTTAAAATTCTACCAGTGCATGTTTTTCTGTACATTTCTATGTACAACTGTGATTCCAAATAAGTGCACAAGACTATGTTCTTATTTTGAGCTCCTATAAATGTCTATTCGACCCCTTTTGAGATCAATAGGACTTATTCTTAGTAAGTGAATATATGTAGGAGTGCAGAATTAATACTTTTCTGTACTTAACAATATATTCTTTTCATGCTTTGCTATCATTATTGTACTGTATCTTAATTTTCTCAAATATAATTCACCATTTGCTGAGCACTTAGTTGTGCTCGAAACTGTAAGCTGCCCTTAGTCTCCGGAGAAGGGCGGGATATAAATAGAAATCAAATAAATAAAAAATAAATAAATAGTCGGAGTTTATTTAGCCTGGACATAGCCTTAAAACCTATTTGCAATTCCAAAATTCCATGTAAACTCAATTTGAATGTAATTGTTCCTAAATACATTCTTATATGTATAAAAGTTTATTTTATCCCCAAAAACCTGAATTTATTATTCAAAAATATTACCCCCTCAAAAGGCTGCCTTGTTGTTGTTAGTTGCGAAATTGTGTCTGACCCATCGCAATCCCATGGACAACATTTCTCCAGACCTTCCTGTCCTCTACCATCCTCTGGAGTCCACTTAAACTCACACCTACTGCTTCACTGACTCCATTCAGCCACCTCGTTCTCTGTCGTCCCCTTCTTTTGCCCTCAATCTTTCCTAGCATTAGGCTCTTCTCCAGTGAGTCCTAGAAGGCTGCCTAGAAATATGTAATTGAAGTCAATTTTAATACTGTCACAACATTACAAATAAAAGCATTAAAAATAGTAAAAAAAAATGACAGATTAATATATTGCGATTAGTGGTGGGTTATCAGTGGGCAGTTAGTCTGCATACAGCATAACAGAAACTAGTCACATTCAGAAAAACTACTTCATATTGATATGATAACAGCAGTTGCCTATAAAAGAGATCAGTATTCCCTGGATATTTTATTAGGTAAGGTGTCCATGAATCCTTATACAGTACTATAGCAGAATGTGAGCAATCGTTTCAATGGCCCCTTTTCCCCTTGTCTCAGCTCAGGGTCTTTTTTTTTTTGTAGTGGCCCTCTAAAAGTGCTGTGGGAAGTGCTGTTATAGCATGGTAATGTTAATGCCCATCAGATTTTTGGGATGGTTATTCAATATAAATATCCCACTGCTTTAAATAGTTTGACTGCTCAAATAAAGTGACTGCTCAAATAAAGATTCTTGGGAATAACAGTCCAATCTTGTTGGATTTCCAGATTTTTAATATGTGGCTTAAGTGCACAAGTTGGTTATCTTTTTCCATACCTCAAAGGTGATAACTTGATGATAGTTTAAGAATATGAATATAAAATAATGGAATCCTTTAAATAGAGAACGCTCCCTCTTTTAAAGGGAGCAACCGCAAAGGCAATAACTTCTATAGGAAATAATCCCATTCATAAGAAAAGGCCTCAAATAATGTTTTCAACACCAAGCCATGAATTGATCAAATTATGTAAAACAAACCATCAAAAGTTAAAATTGATTAAATTATCTGTTGGATTGTCTAAGCTTCCCCTCTTTTTGCTGGCTTCCTTGCAAAACTGACAAGGCATGCAGAGACATGCAGCAGGAAACTCCTGACTGATAGGATTAGGGAGGTTCTGCTATCTTGTATTGAATACAATAAATGTAAATTTGTACCAAAAGGGATAAAGTATGTAAACATCAACCTTTTGGGGGAAAAAACACCACCATACAGATTGACATGTTATAAACAATAAAGAAATGTTTTGTATAATGTTCTGAGCTGTCTTTTACTTACAGCACTTAATTTGGACCTCTGTCCCAAGAATGAAAGAAAGAAATCGCTGAAAGTTTCCTTCCTTGTTCCAGGATGACTTATTGGCTCTTTGCACCAGTAAGAACAGAGTTCAGTTTAGGCTCAGGCTGCATATCATACTGTACATCCTGATACAGTTCTTATAAACAAATTCAGAGAGGAACAAAAACTCCATGGTGCAACCCTCTTCTATTGGGTCAATTTCTTGCAGTTTTGAAGAAATGGATGAGAAAGGAACAAAGCTTGGAAAATTATGACCTGTTTCATCTATCCCTATTTACCAAACCTCTGCAGAAAGATTGAAATTAAGACAAGCATGATAATTTCTCCTTTCAGTAATTCTCATCTGCTACTGTCTGCCATTCATCCCCAATCTTCCATTTTATTTGGTATTTGACTTCCAAAGGAAGTCAGACAAAAGTATTGGTCTGTGAGACCCAGCTGTCTTTGCATATTTCTACAATGACACACTCATGTAAGCTATGATCCATCATAGCTGAGTGCAAAGACCCATAATTCAGAATTCTATATCCAAAGTTTATTTCACTGTCTTGCAAATGCGGCTCCTTTATGAACAGGAATCACTTTGGGACAAAGAATCAGCAATGTATTTGCTTTCAAAACCCTACAGTTCTAATTCATCCAAAATCACCAACATTTCGATTGTTTTCATCCATATATTCATAACTTAAAAAAGCAGAAGCCCTATTTTACTTCTTATCATTTTTAAATCAATATTTTGTCCTTCCAAAGAAAGCTATCAGCTCTCTATAGCTATCCCCTCCTTGCTCAAGAGATAAGGCATAACAGAGGTGCTGCTGAGTGAGGAAAAAATCCTCCATAAAACAGAACATTCCAAAGTGGAATGAACATTGGCCGAGGCGATAACCTTGCAAAGAAACGTCATCGAATCAGCTATTGAAAAGGTGGCTCCCATGGATTGCTTTCTCTGTCATGGAATACGGGGAGAAAACTACACCTCCCAGCATCCCTCTGCAAGGCCTTTACTGCGGAACAAATCATTCGGACCCTAGTAGGAATTAAGGATTCTGGGATAGTTGTATATTCAGCTTCAAGGAAGTTATCTAAGGAGTTTCAGTTTAGTTTTAGGAAGATAGGATCTTGTCTCTTTCACACGACGAAGGACGGAGCAACGTGCATGACTAACTTTATGCGGAAAGGTAAGTCTCGGTTTTTTCACTTTCGGGGTTGTTGGGTTGTTGTTTTTTTTGTTGGGGAGGGAAGGGGAGGAGGAGAAGGATGCGGTTCCAAATTCCCACAACTCTGTTCAGGAACAGATTTACTTGCGATTGTCTAACGATCCGTTGCAGTTGTCCTGCATAAGGCCGTGATGCCTTTCTGTTTCACTCTTTAGGCAACTAGTAACTAAGCTCGAGGTAGTTAAAAGCTGAAAAAGTAGCATCGAAAGTACCTCTGGAACCCTCTGCGGATCAGCGAAGGGGATCCATTCAGTCTCTTGACAGAAATGGGAGTTCCCGGATTGGAGAAAGGAGACAATAAGAGAGGCGTTTTGGACTTAGCGCCCGCCGAAGGGTTACAAACTAACGTGGCCAGGGCGAGTCCAAGGTGAGAATTGGAGGCGATCTGCTGGAGGCTTCCTGGGCGATAACACGTGAAAGACTCTTTAGATATTTTTTTCCTGTTTCAGGTTAATTTCCCAAAACTAAGAGAAGACCATCATTCTCTTTTCCATTCAAGTACTTCTCACCGGCTTGGACAGTTATGAATGTAGTAATTGGGCAAACCTAAAATACTGTCTCCAACTATATTGCTCTTGCTTTCCGTATTAGTTACCCTGTTTTAATTCTCCTGTCTTCCGTGTTTAGAAACAAACCACACCCCAACTTCAAATAAGTGTGGCTTCTGCATAATCCGGGAATAACCTAGGGCAGCAATGGCGAACCTTTCTCGGCTCACATGCCACCCAGCCCCAAATTGTGGACGCATCTGAGCATCTGCTCATGTGCAGAGCTGTCACGTGTGCACCCCCCCTGCGGAGCGTGCATAACTGAGCCACCTGTGCATGCGCAGAGCTGTCATGTGCACCCCAAATTGCACGGGCAACTGCACTGCATACACAGAGCTGTGGCGCACATGCCCCCTGCTGTGCATGTGCAACCATGCCATCTGCACAAGAGCATGCTGCACGCTGGTTGTCTCATGCGCATGGGCAACCATGTGCATGTGCACGAGAGTGCTGAAGACCAGCTGGTCCCTGGAACTGCATGCATGCGCAGGTGCAGGTAAGTGTGGTGATGGCTCACGTGCCAGGGGAAATGGCTCCATGTGCCACTTCCGGCACGTGTGCCATAGGTTCGCCAACACAGACCTAGGGACATAATGAAGGCTTCCTGCATCCTGGGGCAAAGAATTGAGGGGAACTGCCTTGTCAGGATCTTCCTTTAATTTTGTATATATTATGGTCATAATCTAGTTCATAGTTTTCCAACCTTTGGCTTACCTGGGCTGCATTGACTGAAGAGGAATTGTCTTGGGCTGCCCATAAACTATATAATATAGTTAATATATATAGCTAACAAACTTTTTTTGTTATTTTGTGAGGAGCATTACTAGCTATCCAGGGCCACATACGGGCTATGGGTTGGACACAGCTGATCTAATTCATCCACCCATAGCTACCTTTTTTAATGAGGTGAGACATGATCTGAGTCACTTGCAATACAAAATATTTAGGCATCATGTAAAGATACTTTAACAAGAGTGAGTGCTAGGCAAATTGATAGCTGCAAGCTGGAGGAATCATGCTTAGATCATTTATTCAGCTGGAGTCAGTAAAATGTCTAGTTTGAAGTTACTGGAGAAACATAAGTGAAATCAACTCTATCTTTAAAATCCCAAGACAATTGGTTTTTTCTCAGAAGTTTAAAAGAAGTTTTACAGCTTTGAAATCTTGACAGAAAGGTAGGATATAAATATAGAGAGAGCATTGGTTAGCAAAAATAGAGGTGTTTTTTTTTTGCTGATATAAATATTTGTAAGCTGTGTTTCAGGCAAAAGCTTCCACCGTGGCCTCTGAAAAATAACAAGGCCAATGTGAAAATAAAAATTATTAAAACAAAGAAACTGATGAAAAATAACCATTTATAATAATTCACTGGAAATACAGGGCTTTGCTTCCTTTATACTGGAAAGCAAATAGGTTTGATCACATGACAACTTAAAAGTTACTGAAACCATATTTTGTATGTTGCCCCATACAGACTTCCCTGAAGAAGAAAAAGAAAATTCTATGTCAGAGAGGCAGATGACTCTTCAGCCCCCCAATGTAGAAAATATCTCAGCCAGTCTTCAACAGGATGAGACCGAAGAAACAAAAGAGGATTCTTTGGGAGAAAAACTGTCAAATTCTGATGGACTCCCACTCAAAACAGAGGATAGTAACACTACAGAGGAAAGTGATGCTACAGAGTGCATTGTAAGGCTTCCATCTGATTCATCTGATTTACCAGATAGTTGTGTAGATACAAATTTGTTGATTTCTGTACATGAAAAGACGGAGTGTTCCACCCATACTGACCTCCTAGATTCAACAGAGACTGTTCCAGAAGATAAAATCAATTCACAGGGCAAGCAAAGCCAGCACTCTCTGAAACATACTGAAGAAACAAAAGAAGATGGTTTGGACAAGGAAAGTGAAACAATTCAAAATTTTGAAGACATAGAGAAGACATACCCAGTTGCAGGTAAAACAATGAGAAAATACAACAACATATTCTATATTAAATGTATCAAATATATTTTAACTGAAAACATATAAAACAAATGGAGTTGACAAACTCCCAAGGCAAAATAGACAAGTGGAATAAAATATTTCACATTGGTCCAAGTTTCATAAACATGATTCTAATTACATTTTTCTAGTGCTAATAAGTAAACTTATTAGTGCTAATAGCACTAATAAGTTAGCACAAAAGTTAGTACTAATAAGTAAACTTTTTGCAGTGTTTCTTCAAATGAGAATTTTGCTAAGATTTATAAACTATAAAGAGTAAAGATTGCTTAAAAAAATCCCTCTTTTTTACGGAAGTACATGTTTTAAGGAAAGACATATCACTGCCCAATAGACTGATTGTCCTATTTAGTTCTGTACACTTACTATAAAATCAAAGCAAAGCTGATCAAATAAGCCATGCAGTAATTTAATGAAATTCAAGTCTTGATAATATCATTTGTAGTAATCATAACTGTTTATTTACTGTGTAAAACAGTACACAGTACTGTTTACTGTTTATTTACATTAAGTAAAACTTTAAAATCATTATCTTGCTATAACTAGGGACCATGAAATCTTCATTTAAGAATGGTATTTTAATAGAGACTGCAGTCTAGGAAATGTCTAAATTGAAATATTGTAAAACACCATAAGATTTCATTTACATCTGCTGTTTCAATGTAATTGTGTATGTTGGACTTCTTAGTTGCTGCATATCTATAGACAATAGTATGACTGGGACACTGAGATAATTTTCTAAGCTGTGACTTGCTAAATAAATTATGGTGACTGGGTTCACACAACAATCTAGGAGCAAATCCAAATAAATTGTAGAATGGTTTTGTAAGATGTTTCAGCTAGGAACATAGAATGGCCACAAGATATGAGAAGGTTGAACTATTGCTGAACTTTCATTGATTACTTACAGATTAGGGCAGGGACCCCCAACCTCCGGGCTGTGGCCCACTACTGGGTAATGAGCTGTTCAGAACCAGGCCACAGAAGCAGCTGGCAAGCAGGCATATGCGCATCCCCATGAGCCCATGTGTGCTCCCATTTGTATGAGTGGCTTGTGCGCATGCCCACTGCTTGCACAAATGGAGTTGCATGCGTGCTCTTGCTGACCACTCGCACAGAACCATCTCCTCTTCCCCCTCCCCCCCCATCCGAAAGGTTGGGGAACTCTGGATTAGGGCAAGTTTCTGGACTTTGATTCCTCAGTTATTAGACTGTAATATTCATAACTCATATCCATTGAGATGCTAGTGAGGAGATCTGGGACCAATGGTTGAAAAAACTTGCTGTACTGATTAGTAAAATTGTATAACTAGATTGATAACTGGACAGGTTGTTTCTCATAATACTGCTATGCTTTTTTTTCTTAAAAGATGTACAACATACAACATCCAAACTAGTTCCTGAAGTCTATTCTCGGAAGACAATTGAATGCTTTATACCAGAAGTAAATCAACAGGACTCAGTGAAAAAGCTGGTAATAAATAATTCTCAGTCTCATCAAGATAATGGTAAGAATATTCTTGATTTTTTACAAAGCTGATCAAATAAGCCATATAACAATGATGAAATTCAAGTCCTGATAATATTTGTAGTAACCCTTGCTCTTTATTTTATTTTATTTTATTTAGGTAAAAAAAGGATATTATAGCTAAATGCAGTAAAATGAAAAAAGCAATATCTTGCTGTAACACGAGAACATGAAATCTTTACTTAAACATGATATTTTAATACATTAGAAGCTTTGCAGTCCAAACGTATAAAGAACTTCTTTGTCTATGCGTCGGGAATATCATAAAACTAAGCAATACTTCATTTACTCTGCTGTTTTGATGAAATTGTGCGTGTTGAGCTTAACTGCTCCTTGCCTATAGAAGATAGTAAGACTGCGGCACAATGACATAGTTTGCTAAGCTGTGACTTGCCTGGTTTCACATAACAAACTAAGGGTTTTGGTGGGAAAAATTATCTTAAAGCCAAGCAAAAGATATTAATGCTATAAGGGGGAATTGAGCCTGAACTCTGTATGTTCACACACACATAAAGTAGGAGTTGACCTGATGCCTGGAGGTGGGAGTTAGTTAGTACTACTGTCTCAAGATTGACCCTTTGTCTTTGAGATATGAGATATTTGCTTTAATAATAAATTACTTAAGTCTTTGGCATTTTTTACTTTTGTTGTTTTCTGAATGATTTTCTCTTTTTTCACTCCACTCCCTGCCCTTAATTATTAGGCTTTTTCCGCTATGGAGTTTTTCTGGCAATAATGGTGGCGTTGATTGCAATTTTCATAAGTTGCCGTTGTTACCCTTTACACCCTCCAAGTATGCCAAAAAATCCAGTGGTGGAGGTCTTCCTATCAAAGTTCAATCCACTGAAAGACGTCTTCCCAGGTCAGAGTCCTCACCTGTGGGGACGAGTACAGAAAGTATTGCAGAAACATCTTAATGCATCATACCACACTGAACCAGCTATCTTAATCTTTACTGCTGCCCAGGAAGCTAAATCAACTCTGAAGTGTCTGAGCACCCAGATTGCCAGTGCCTATTCATCATCCCTGGGAGGCAGCACAGTCCACGTAGATGGAATTTCTAAATCCACTCTAAGCAATGATCTTGCAAAGCTAGCAGTTGATGAGGAGCTAAGCGTTGGTTTCCATGGAGGAGGAAAGGCAGCAGTAGTACATCAGTTTGAATCCCTGCCTGCAAGTTCCACCTTAATCTTTTACAAATACTGTGACCATGAGAGTGCTGCTTTCAAAGATGTGGCACTGATTTTGACAGTTTTGCTGGAGAATGAGAAGTTGGATCCTACCATTGGTCTACAGATTGTGGAGGAAAATGTGCGGGACTTCCTCTGGGCCAAATTCACAAACTCTGATTCACCCAGTTCTTATGACCTTATGGATACTGATAAGCTAAGTGGGCTCTGGAGCCGCATATCCCACTTAGTCATGCCTGTTTGTCCTGTGCCATTTATAGAAGATAATGGCTGCTTTCAACAAGTGGCAAATAAAGAAGACTTCACTTTTAAAAATTAAAGTAAAAAGAGGAGCCCACTTTCCTTCTGCAGTTTTCTGAAAGATTTGCACAAATCAGATTTTTTTTGATTGCCTGAAAGGACTAGAGGTATTAAGAGGAAACAAACTAATTTTAAATAAATCATGCATTGTGATGTTGGTTTTGATTATGGCTTTCATAACAAACCAGAAAAGAAATTACTGAATTGATTTTATTGTTGAGTTGGCATTTGCAATGTAATTTAATGCAATATTTTTAAAGATGGGTAACTAGTATAGTTTGCACATTTATATATTGAGAACAAATTTGCCATTGGAGGAAAATGGAAAGACTACTCTTAAAATCCTTCTTCGGTTTTTTATAAATAGAATGGATAGCTTAATCTAGAACTCTTATTTGACACGAGAACTCTGGTAATTAACTAGTGATTATGTGAACTCCTCCTCCTAAGCAAACACTACAAAGTTTAGCGTATTTGCACAAGATCTCATATTAATTCAGCCAACTTACTGAAAATTAGATGCTGATATTAAAACTAATTGCAAAATAAACTACGTCATTTTCTGAATTTATGCAATTAATATATTGAATTTATAAAAATGTTTTTTTAATACAGACTCCACAGATTGAGATGTCAAATAAGTAAAATGCACTGTATTTGTGCATCTAAGGCATATTTTCTAAATGGTAATTCTAAAAATAGCTTTGACTATAATGTGATACTCCCTATATAAAGAAGCTGTTATATATTGCATATCTTCTCAGTTTAGGTGATTTTTAATTTATGATGCAAACCAATTCCTTCCAAAGGTACAATATAAATATCCTATTGGGAACAGAATATGATGCCTCATGATCAGTCGGTATATTTCATTTAATCTAATTTAGTATTTTTTCAGCCAGTGAATAGGACTCTTGGACTTACCTGGATATCTTGGCATTGAAGGTGGCTGAGAGTTCTTAGAACTGCTATTATAAAAAAAAATGAAAGGGGTATAGTTGGAAAAGCTACCTTAGAAATTATGTAAGTATAATTCAGTTCCATTCTAGTAATAAATTGAGACTACTGGTATCTAGTTAGTGACTACAAAGTTCAGAGATTTTTTAAAAATGATGTAGTTGCTTCACTGAAGCGATGCTGCATTAACAAACCTACAGATGTCTTTAAAGAATTGACAGCCTAAACTTATGGTAGCTGCAATACATAGAAATTATTTTCATTTTATTTAACGTTATTACAAATGAAATACAAGAAAGTGGAATCTTCCCTTGCAAACCATGCTATATATATTTCTATACCAATGATGGCGAACCTTTTTTGGCTCACGTGCCACCATCCCCGAATTGCGTGTGCATCTGTGCATCTGCACAGAGCTGTCGCGCATGTGCTCCCCTGCAGTGTGCATGCAACTGCGCCACTGCATGCACAGAGCTGTCACAGGCGCACCCCCCTGCAGTGTGCGCACATCCATGCCATCTGCGCATGTGAACGCTGGCTGTCTTGCACACATGCGCAACCATGGGCACATGCACATGAGAGCATCAAAGACCAGCTGGGTCCCCGGAACTGCGTGCAAGTGCAGGTAAGTGCGGTGATGGCTCACGTGCCGGGAGAAATAGCTCCGCGTGCCACTTCCAGCACACGTGCCATAGGTTCACCAACATGGTTCTATACTTTGTGACAATTACAGTCTATATGAGAATCTCTATCCTCTTTTAGTAAATGTTTCTCCTGGACAAACAAACTGAATCTATTTTCATTTGAAGATCCGATTGTTTTTAGCACAGATTGGTGCTAAGTAGAGCTCTTCAGATTCCAGTTGACTAAATTGATGAGCAATGTGAAAGTAGGGCAACTCATGCGAACACCTATTGATGCCAGTCTGCACTGAAATTAAAATTTCTGTTTTCAAATTAATAGGATCACAGAAACCTGTAATAAGGCAGTGGCATACCACTTCTGAAGTAGTGCCAGAACCCCCTGCATGAATAGATTTGTGTAGTTACCAGGAGTAAAAGCTCAATTCAAGACAATTTTTATCTTTTTAATAAGTGTACAATAATAATAAACCACTATACATAAAACTGGTTTTAACTTATGTTAATCATGTGTTTGACCAATTGAATTCAACAAGACTGAAGATGATCATCACTGCCTTGTCTCATTGGTTTCAATAGAACTAAAGTGGGATGTGGTTCAAGTTTAATGTAGCAGATAGCAACTAAATAAGTATAGATCTTTTTCAACAGCATTCTTCAATGTATACTGAGAAAACTTACCATTCCCTACCCAAGATTATTCTGAATATATTCCCCCAACAAATTTTGCATTGCAAGTTATTTTCCATTGAATGGGTTTGGTTGAAAAATTGCTATCACCTTTTAATCTAACAACTCATGAAAAACAAATTTACCAAGATTTTTTGAAAGATTGAAATTCATAAAAGCTCATGAAATGGCAGAATAGTTATTGGAGATGTTTTTGAATGTAAATCTAATCAAATCACCTACAGATCACCATATATAAATTGGTTTAGATGACTAACTTGGAAAGGGTTTGACATGAGTGATCCAGAAAATTTTCCATGCTACAAAATTGAAATTTAAGTGACATGTGGCTTTTAACTGGGCTACAGAACTGATGTGCAAGCCCGTATGCGAATAAGCGTGCGCATAAAACCATCCCCTGCCTACCATCACCGTGGCTTCCACTAATCCGCTAAGCCGGAAAGGTTAGATACCGCCGTTTTAAATTTGTGAGGGAATTTACTGCATGCCATTCATGATGTATTTGATTTGTATCTAGCAATATTAGCAATTACTACTGTAGATATGTTAGAGAGA
>JANHFM010003986.1:51726-66399 GCA_032468115.1 Grayia smithii
GTTCTTGTGTCTAGTTGTCTTGGTATGCAGTGCTCTATAGCGTCGTTTTGAGGGTAGGAGTTGAAACAGTTTATGTCTAGGATGCGAGGTAAACAGAGTTGTTGAGCTAGAGTTGCTGCAGTGATAGAAGCTTGAACTTCAGATTCTTGCTTTTATAATTCTCTACCCATTTGATAAAGTCATAGATTGTTTTGTCTTTTGTTTAGGGTATCTTCCCAGCAACCTACATTCATCTCAAAGAGGCAACGGTCCAAGATGGTGGGTGAGTAGCCAAGATAATTTTTTAATTTTTTTTGCAACAAATCCTAGAATTCTATTTTTTTTAAATTACACAGGTTCCATTGTGTGAATCAAATTCTGCAAACAGTTGTCTGCATTATTTCATAGAGTATTCACAAATTTTATTTATACAGAATAGTTGAGAACTAATAGGAAATAGTGTCTAGGAGATGGACGGGTAAGACTGAGGAATGCTAGTCCCAGACCACATTCAGAATGAGCCAAGTTAAACTTTGGGAGCTTTTTTTAAAGCAATGATGGAAGGATATTAATAAATAAGGCATGCAACTACAACTTGTATATATGTAAATCTAGTAAGTCCTAAAAACAGTTTATTGGGCAGACTTTAAATGACCAACAATAATTTTAACCACTTTTCCATAGGCAAAATGAGACAGTAATTCCTAGTGAACTTCCATTGGTCCAAGAACTCACCTCTACTTTGCGAGAATGGGTAGTGATCTGGCATAAGCTGTATGTGGTAAGTACTAATTCTCTTTACTGGGCCACCATAAGTTCTCTCCCAAAGTAAATAACGGGTTCAGGTGGGTAAGCTTTATGGACCATTATAACCATAGGAACAATTTTGGAAACCAGAAAGAGGTGGTTACACTTTGCTTTATGTCCTGCCTTTCCCTCAGAAACTCAAGCTGGCAGGCATAGTTCTACTAGGTTTTTCTTTCTACAGCCTTGCAAGGTTGTGAATGCTGCAATGTTGGCTGAAAGTTACCAAGTATACTTCCACTGTGGAATGTGAACTTGTGAAGATAAATTGGAAAGGCAGGAAGATATTATCAAATACATCCTATTCAATGATCTAATATCTAGGTCAGTGATGGTGCCCAAACCAGGATGTGCATGTGCGTGCAAGTGCACACAGGCCGGAGTGCCGGAAACCCAAATACCAGGTGGCCGGCGCAGGCACTGGCCAGCTGGTCTTTGGGTTTCTGGTGCTCCGGCTCGTGCAAAGATGCGCTGGAGACCAGAAGAGCAGTTGGAGACACTGCACGTGCCCACAGAGAGGGCTCTGTGTGCCACTTCTCGCACGCGTGCCCTAGGTTCACCATCACGGATACAGCTGATTAATTTGGATTCCGTCTAACCCTTTGGGAAATGAATAAGTGGAAGGCTATGAGTTTCCCGTGGGATCCTTTGAGCTTGGTTGTTTTCTTGCAGACGTTTCATTACCCAACTAGGTAACATCATTAGTGCTAGAAGGTGGATAATTCTCTGCTTATGTACAAGTGGCTTGCCCTGTCAATGTTGGTGAGGGTGTTCTTGATTCCTTGATTAGGCTGTTGCTTACAGTTTGATTGTTTGTCTGAGTTGGTAGTTCCTTCATTGAGGTATTCTTTACTGCTTGATTGTTGGTCTGGTATTAATCCTGTGTTGATCTCTGCTTATCTGGGTGTTGATTGCTGGTGTCTGCAAGAAAACAACCAAAGGCAAAGGGCACCAAGGACCCCACAGTTCAACCCTGAGCTACAATATTCTCTTATGATCCATTTCCAAGATGACTTTGTTGTGTTATTTGTTTAATTTTCTATTTCTTCTTTCTTGTCTGCTCTAGGAGAACAAAAGCTCCCTCTTTCGCCATGTACAACAGATGACTTATAGTCTGATTGAATGGCGATCCCAGATCTTATCAGGCACTCTTCCCAAGGACGAGTTGGCTGAACTCAAGAAGAAAGTCACCGCCAAAATCGATTATGGCAACAGGTAACACGGGCTGTCTTTCTCAGACTTTAGTCACATCCTCACATTGAATAACCAGATATGCAAGTTTGAAAAGAAAAATGTTCTTGGTGTGTCTAGATATGATGGACCAGCTTGTTGACATCAGAGTCTCCTTGATCTCCTGAGCCCCGCTCTTAAATTTGAGTTCATGGACTTATTTTTTTTTAAAAGGTGGACTTTGGGTTCAGGCATTTCATTAGGCTATACAGGTAGTCCTCAACTTACAACAGTTCATTTAATAACCATTCAAAGTTACGACGGCACTTGTTACAACCTTTGCAGCATCCCCATGGTCACATGATCAAAATTCAGCTATTTGACAACTGGTTCATACTTATGACCATTGCTATGTCCCAGAGTCATGCGATCCCCTTTTGTGACCTTCTGACAAGCAAGTGGGGAAGCCAGATTCACTTAACAACCGGGTTACTAACTTATCAACTGCAGTGATTCACTTAACAACTGTGGCAAGAAAAGTTTTAAAATGGGGCAAAGCTCTCTTAACAACAGTTAACAACAGAAATTTTGGGCTCAATTGTACTCGTATATTAAGGACTACTTACACTTGATCTTTGCCCATTTTACTGGCAAACTTCGGTGACCTAATTTCAAACCATATTTTAGGTTTTTAGAAAGATTGTTAAATATGGAAATAGGAGATGTTTGCTTCCAGCTCATTCTTATATAAACCAAAGAGTAAAAGAAATGAGGGTGGGGGTTCATTCTCTGAGCTTGTGGGTTGGTTTCTGAACATTTTGTTACCACACTATGTGATACCTTTAGCGGAGTTTAAAGGGTGTCAGTGTCATTGTTCCTCTATATTTATAAGGGCTTCATGTGGGCAGTAGGTCTTGTGATGGGGAGGTCCCATCAGGTGAGGGTCTTATAATGGGTCAGGTGTGGGTTGCATCAATTGAGGGTCTTGTGATGGGCCAGGTGTGGGTTATGTCAGGTGAGGGTCTTGTGATGGAGAGGACATGCCAGATGAGGGTCATTGGGAAGTGAAGTGCTGGTTGGGGAGTTGTGTGGGTTGGTCGAGGATAGGTGCTGAAAAGAAACCTAAAGAAAATTGGTCCTCCCCATCCAATGACATTACACATTGCTGTGTGTTTAAAGTAGTAATTTTAGTCAAGTTCTAGTTTATGCTGGAAGATAAATACAATGTATATGCTTCTACCCAGCAAGAGATCTCAGGTAAGATTTTTTTAAAAAAAAATACATAGCAATGATTTTTTTATAATTATTTCATTCTGAATTTGAAAAATGTGTGACTCGCTAGATGTTGCTGAAAAACCCAAAGGTACTTTTCAAAAAACAATTAGACTTTGGTTTTTTTCCCCTTGTAAAACATTTTGCTTTTTATACAAGAAGCTTCTTCAGTTCTGCTGAATTGTGGGGAATGGAAGGATTTATATTCTTAGCAATTATCTAGTCATTAACACTCTGAAGGTTTGTTGTTAGCTCTCTGAGAGTTGAGGGTTTATCTGTACTCTCAGAGTCACCTGAATAGAGTGCAAATGGATGTGGAAGCTTCTTGGTACTGCTGAAAGGACTGTGTTGTAGACAGGTAGTGTCATATCCCCACCCCCCTTTGGTTGAGAGAGGTCTGTTCAGTCTTAATATAAACGGCCTCTTTGATCCCTTTTCAAATCAGTGGTCCTCTCTGTTCAGAATGTGGATTTTGCTACCTTCAAAAGAGTGACCTTTATCTTTTAAATACCAATGGCCTTCAGAATCTTGGCCTGGTGGGTTTGTTCTCCTGTGTTGTGTTGTGCCATGCATTTGTGAAGTGGTTGTTTTATTTCTTTAAAACAGGCCATTTATATTAAAACTGAACAGCCCTCTCTCAACAGAGGGGGAGGGATACAATACCACATATCTCCTGTCTATAGCCCAATAATTTCAGAGGACCAAGAAGATTCCACACTCATTTGCACTCTAATTCAGGAGACCCTGAGAGTACAGATAAACCCACAAGTGGCCTCAATGACTTTCAGAAACCTAATGACCAGATGACAGCTAAGAATATAAACCTTTCCATTCCTCACCATTCAGCCAGAAGTGAAGAAGCTTCTTGGCTGAGAAGTGAAACATTTTTCACGGAAAAAAACTAAGTCCAATTGCCTTTTGAAAAGCACCTTTGGGACAACCACGACTAGATGATTGAGAATCTCAATGGACATGTTGCTGAATAACAACTCCTAGAAGCCAGAATAAGAATAGACAATGGTGATGATTGCTAGGAAGTTTCAACATTTTCATTCTTTATTTAATTAGTTTTAACATCTTCTTATAAGTAAGTCTCTTGACCCAAATTTGTATGTCCTCCCTGTTTCCTTTTCTCCTGTGCTTTTCTATAGATGATTATACCAGCATCTCTAACAAGCCCTGCGATCTCCAATGCACTTCAAGGAATGGAGAGAGACAACTCATGGCACAAGCCCAGGATGGCACATCGTGCAAGGATAGGGCTTACCAAGGAGTCTGTATCAGTGGGAAGTGTGAGGTACAACTTTGATCAAAGGAGCTGCTCTCTAGATTCATATATGATCCAAAGGAATATTTTCTCAAACGCCTACTGTGGTAGGATGACTCTTAGCTTTGGGATATATGAGCTCAGCTGGCCAGATCTATTGGCTAGGACTGGGACATAATAAGAGTACACAAGAACAGTCCGTTGGAACATACCAAAAGCCTCCTATTTTAACATCCTGTTTCAAGCTGGAGGCCTTAGGCTCAAGGAAATCAAGAAAGGTAATATAGAGTTCCCTAACCTCCCAGTAGGCTGGTGTTGAGATGTAACTTCCGTTTTACTTTTAAGACATCTATTTTCTCATTAATATGTCTAATTTATATCATATCAATATGATATCAGTTTTATTTGTCTGATGATGCTTTCATCTAGTCCAACAAATCACTGAATTCTATTCTGATCAGAGAGAATGTTTCTCAGTCTCTGCATAATTTTATAGCTTTGGTGCCATTTTAAAAACCTCTAAATGAAGGAAGATTAAATTTTCAAGGTCTGTTTCATGAAATGTATGCAACTGAAGTGAGAGAAGAAGAGCTATGGAGCATTGTGTTGTGCTAAAATGTTTTGTGTTGTGCTAAAACCACACTCACATGTAATGGTGAGAATCTAAATTTTGAGCAAGGGAGATGGAGTAGAGAAAAGAACCAAGCTTTAAAAAAATAGATATAAGAAATAAAGCTATGCACATCAGTTGAGGGGACAAAAACAAAGAGCTTGATCTATAAGTAAGATTTCAAACTGGCCTTTTCTTTTTTCCTAGCCAATAGGGTGTGATGGCAGCCTCTATTCTTCCCAGGTGATGGACCGATGCCGGGTATGTGGAGGAGATGGAAGCACTTGCTACCGAGTCTCAGGCAGTTTCCGAAAGGGGATCTCACAGTTAGGTACACTTTGCTAACAGCACTGAGCTATTTTGTATTACGCTTTGTGACCCTCTTGCTTCTGGTTAGACCACTGAGTCAGTCTGGTGTAGTGATGAAGGTGCCTGCTTAGTCCAACCCACCTCACAGGGTTTTGTGGAAAAAATAGGAGGAGAAAGGAATATTTGCCATCTTGAGTTGTTTATAAAAATAATAAAGGCAGGATGAAAATCTAGTAAATAAATAAATTTAGCCTGAGGCTAAACCAAGAAAAAGAAAGAAAAAACTAAAAATATAGTATTGCTTAATATCAAAGACTTCTGGAGGATATTGACCCCATCTGATGCCTTTACTTCAGAGTCTGAGACTGAATTGGGCATCTTTTTAGAACAGAATGATAATGTGCAGTACATTGCTATAGCCACTTGATATGGCATTGTTGAATGCCATTTGCATATTTATTCTTTCATACTGTGCCTAAAACCTATCACAGGCAAAAGCATATGGAATGGAAACCTCCAATGAAAAAGCAGGAGAGAGAGAAAAGTTCAGTGTCCCTTGTTGAGGTTATTTTCTTTCACGAAGAATAGCTAATGTCATTTTGTAATGGGGAACAGTTCAGATAAATAATTTTCTAAATATTGCTGAACAGCAATTTCTGCCGTTTCATTGTCATTAGCTATAAATAATGAAGTTACAGGGAGTTGTGGCTCAACACTCTTGGGAGGCCCAAAACTCTCCATGTTACAAATATTTTCAGTTGAGGAAGTCTAGCTCTATTCTTAAATTAATTAAGATTATATTGTTCATTATAATGCAGATCTTCATTCTGCATTTTTAAAAGCAAGTAATGAATTACTGGCAGTTGAATGAGGGATTATGAAATAAGCTATAAAACAGAATGAATTGAAAAAGATAAACTGAGGGCCAGGAAGATGGATCAGAAAGCATTGCATACATTTGAAGCTGTACAGTATTGTTGCAGTCCCAAGATCTTCCATGTGTTTCTTTCTGAGAAGAAAGAAAAATAAAAAATGTGAAATTGGAGAATCTATATTTTGCAGCAGATATTAGGCTCTGCACAAAATATTTCACATGCAGAATCACAGATACTTGATAACCTTGCAACAGTTATTTTAGAGAGCTGAAAAGAGTTGCTTTTCAGAATAAATGTGTGGCATATAAATTTAATAAATAAATAGGTTTTTTCCTTTGGTGAAGGAAGAGAGCAGCTAGTGCTCTTGGTTGACTCAAATAACAGCCTCAAAAACTCTGGTTCCCCCAAACATTATCAAAATACTGGATGGGGATTGGGCACACTTCATTTTGATTAAAAGAAATAAACTCTTTTATCTAATATGTCTAGGTTTTAAATGGACAGAAAGCACCTCACTATTATATCAGCCCACAAATACCCACAGTGTTTCATTATATCATTATTGTTCTCCCAATGGCTCTGATTTAGATCATGTTCTGCCTTGACTGAGGCTTGGCTGTGTTCTTCAAAACAGCCTTAATGACTGCTATACCTGTAGAAAAGTAGCAATGACTGCCCAATTCCTGATCTTTGTACTTCAAGCTGTCATATAATTGGAAGAACAGAGCTGTGTTTAGTATGTGTCCTGATTCTAGGGGTGAAAGAAAATGCAACTATCGATCCATTTGATTACTGCAAATGGAGAGGCAAGCTAGTTGTCCTCCTTCACCCAGGCAGTCCACTTGTCTTGGGCCAGTCCTTGGAAGTCTTGTGGATTGAGCTGTGCCTGAACTGTAATTAGTAGGATTTTCTTGAGGGAGAGAATGCATGCTAATGTGCATTGTCATCAGGCATTCACACAGAACACAGGTGTGGAATGGTGGCCATTTTTTGACTTGTGGACTTCAACTTCCAAAATTCTGGCTCAGGAATCCTGCTGGTTCAGGAATTCTGGGAGTTGAAGTCCACAAGTCATAAAGGAGCCATCGTTCCTCACCTCTGACATTGTCAGTCTGGTGTAGAGGGAGGGTTGCAACTTCATCAACACATGGGAGCTGCAAGGATTCCAGTTTACCTTCTGATAAATCTCCAGCTACAGAGAGGAGATTCTGTAATAGAATGAAGTAAAATATCAAAATAATCTCTCAGCATGTTTACCACATAATGAAAACAACATCACCCTGTTGTTGTTGTTTTAAATTGAGACTGTGCATAATTAAAAGCTCTTACAGATTGTATATTTTTAGGTATATAAAATGTTTTGAATGAAACAAGCCTGTTTATCATAAATAGCCTGATGCCCTCCAGATACATTAAAACTGTAATTCCCCAAAGGCCAGGCTCTATAAGAATGCAGAGAATCTCATTCCCAGTACATCTGGAGATAAACTGAAGAGATTATCTGTAACTCTCTGCCGAGTGTAATGCATGGAGTGGCCCAGACATTCTCCACATTTTCAGTGAGCTAGCTACTATGGCAAAACAGAAAGAACAAAACTGCTTTATAGAAAAAGATCTGTTAATTTGATTTTAGTTGTTCTGACTTTTCTATATTTCTCATTTCCCAGGATACATATTTATCACCAACATTCCTGCTGCTGCTACAGATATACTTATTATTGAACGAAGGAAGACAGAGAATATTCTGGGTAAGAAATCTATATCAATATTACACTGATTAACCTATAGAAAATCTGGGCAAGCAATGAAATAGCAATGTTGTTCTAGTTATCTAACAGGTCAAAAAAATGTATGCTTAGGGGACTTCATATTTCATTTATTTACTTAATGTATGTAGCCTCCAATTGTATGCAACATAACAATGAGGTGAAATATTCTTTTAGTGCCAAGTTACCCAAGTTACCTATCAAAAAATACCTGCAACATAACCTTCAGTTCCTCACAAGCAACAGTAAAACTAATAAAACCGATAAAAACATAAATTAACGAAGAAACTCCCAGTGCCCCCAACTACACCCCCACACCTCTATAATTAAGTTTTCTGAGTTTAAACTTCAGATATCAGATACTCGATGATCCTTGAAAAAGCCAGGTGTTTGAGGTTTTTTGGAAGGGAGGACAGTTTGGGGCCTGTTGAATCTCAGAGGGAACCAAAAATGGCAAGGAGAAGGCACACTTCCTACATCCCACTGGATAGCAACATTTAAGCGAAAGCACCTGGATTTTTCCCACCTTATCAAGCATAGCAGAATGGGCAGATTACCTAGGAGAGGCTCTGTGCATTCTGCCTTTAAAGGTAATAACCACCTTGAATCACACTTAGAAAGAAACTGAAAGCTCCTGCAGTGGTATAACAAATGTTAAGTAAGAGATACCCCAAGTTCCACTTCATTCCAGAAGTGGATTTGTAATTTCTTCAAGGACAGCCCCATGGAGAGCGGGTTGCAGTAATCTTAATGTATGCACATGTCTCTTAAAACAGCATTTCTCAGTCAAGATATGTGGGCTTCAACTCCCCAAATGCCCCAGATAGCATAAAGCTCAAACATCTTAAAGTTGTTAGGTGTGAGAAACACTGCCTTGAAGGATTTTCAGACAGTAAATTAGATTGATCAACTCAAAGTACATAAATATAACTCTCCAATCTTCAAAAGTATAACAGAGGATTAAAGTAATTCAATTATAGATGTTTTTATAGACATATTTTCACTTCATAAATAAACTGGTTTTGAATGTGACTGTTAATTCACATTTTTATTCAAGACAGCATATTTTTTCAAACTCCTTTAGTCTGTATCAATGTTTTACATCCCAAAGTTAACCTAGACATGTGATATTTCTTGATGAATATTTATGGAGGATAGGTGAAGGAGCAGAAGTACACCATTAGGTGGTATGCTAACTCTGGACTTCCAAAACATGTAGCCCATGTGGGACCCTTCTTGGCAATATATCAAATGTTGGTGAGATGTACTTAGCAACATTTTAGCAATAACAAATGTACAGCAATAACTACATATGTGCCAGCAGTTTGGCAGTTCAAATCTCACCAGCTCAAGGTTGACTCAGCCTTCCATCCTTCCGAGGTTGATAAAGTGAGGACCCAGATTGTTGGGGGGGGGGGAATATGCTGACTCTGTAAACAGCTTAAAGGGGGCTGTAAAGCGCTGTGAAGCAGCATATAAGTCTAAGTACTTTTGCTGTTAATAGAGAGTAGTTCGGAAGTAACATACATTCCAGATCCATAGAAAATTTTGAATGTAGTTTCCAACATCTGGCAATATTTTTGCTTGATATATTGGCAGACTTTATTGGCCTGGCACCAACTTGTAAAACTGTAGAACTATGTAGGCCCTTTTTCTTCTGAGAGGGCATCCCCTTTGTCTAGCTCCTTGTGCTTTTACTTGGGAAACTTGCTGGCAGTGAGAACCATTATGTTGTGCAAGCTATTGTGGGGTTTTTGCAATGTGGTTTTCTCTTGAAATGCCTCTAATGGATTACACTACATTGACATGCTCCAATCTCTATGAGTCCATTTCTTCATGGTTGTAAATATCACAGAGAAGAGGTCAGGATATAAGCCCCAATATGCACCTTAAAGAAGAGTGCTCTTGAGATCAACAAATAGGCTAAGAGTCAATGTGGAACTACTAGAACTTGGATGTGTAAACATCTCAATGACCACTAGGTAGCAGCAGGGAGTGGTAATAAGTTCATTATTTTTGCTTCCATCTAGTGCAGTGTTTCTCAGCCTTGGCTGCTGGAAGTTATATGGATTTCAACTCCCAGAATTCCCCAGCCAGCTCTGTTGAAGTCCACACATCTTCCAGCGGCCAAGGTTGAGAAACACTGATCTAGTGGTTTTTGCAACTCAGATCTCTTAAACTTAAATCAGTGGAAATCCTCTTAGGATGGATTGAGTCACTTAGTTTTCAGCTATGCATATCTAAGTTACCGTAAATTCCGGCGTATAAGACGACTTTTTAACCCATTAAAATCTTCAGATAAGTGGGGGGTCGTCTTATCCGCCGGGTACTGACCTTGCAAGTTGCATGGCTGGCAAACTCTTTATTTTAACTGGAAAAGTTCGGGGTCGTCTTATACGCCCAGTCGTCTTATACACCGGAATATACGGTAATATTTGCACAATAGATACGTTTCATTCTTGTTTCATTTTTGTTTTCCTGGTAGCTCTAGCTGATGATTTGGGGCATTTCTTCTTCAATGGAAACTCTGCTATTGACAACCCACAGAATTTTAGAGTGGCTGGCACCGTGTTCAAATACCGCCGTCCTTCCAGTCTACATTCTGATGGTCTGGAATACATTATTGCACAAGGGCCCACTAATCAGTCTCTCAACGTCATGGTAAATAAGGCAAACTACGGTCCAACTATTTCTTACTACATTTTGCGACCATCTGGAAGTTAAATAGAACCAGATATCTAATCTAAAATGCAAGGTCATTAAGCATTTCAAAATGGAAAGATCTTCAGGCAGGCTAAATCTGTTTCAATCTAAAATCATTTGGTTTTTAGACTACGTTTTCACAGCAGTTATACCATGTCTGAGTATATTTCAACAGATCTAACAAAGAATCAGTGCCTTGTCTCTAAATTAGCACCTGCAAAGAAGTTTTTTTCTGGATTTCAGCCTCTCTGAAATCATGTTTAGCATGTTTATCTCCTCCAGGCTTATTTCAGGCTATGAGGGCTGAAAAGAGAAAGGGGTAACAGCCAGGGGCTAGGAGAGGAGAAAGCAAGGATCAAGAATGGATACAGAGTAAAACTTTTATTTAAATTGATTATGTGCCATCAAGTCATTTTCAACTCCTAGCAACCACATAGATAGATTTTTCTCCATGATGATCTTTCCTGTTCTTCCAAGTCTGTCAATGGTGCACTTACCACCATTGCACTGGAGTCCATTCACCTTGCTGTTAGTCATCCTCTTCTCTTTCCTTCCACCTTTCTAAGCCTTAGAGCCTTTTCCAGGGAATTGTGTCTTTGCATAATGTGTCTGAAATAAAATAATTTGAGTTTAATCATTGGTTATTTTTAGGCATTTATTATTGGCTATACTTTCTTTTTGAGAAAGTTCAGTACTGCCTCCTTCTACATAGTCCCATTTGAAATCAGGTGCACGAGAATCTGTACATTTTCTTCATATTTTAAAAGAACATTTTGTTCCTCCCATTTTTGCCACAACTTCTTAATTTGCACAAAAATGTATTCATAACTGGAGAAAAAATATGTCAAGAAGCACAATTAAATACTTCTCAGGTACATTCAGGACAATTCATTTGTCTGTTTTAAACTACCGTAATTCTCTTACATTTAGTTTTTCAAACCAACAATAGATAGTAGGTATGTTTAAAAGGCCAATTCCTGCCCCTTTCATAATTTCAAATTTTTCAGCACACAAACTTTCTTTTTTTTCAAACAAACCAACCTTGCTGTCAGGTGATTATAAATCTTCTACCGCATTTCGTAAATGCTTTTTAGGCTCACAAGAGATTGGCTCAACAGCCATCACACTGCAATCATAATTCTCTCCCCCCTTCTTTTATTAGCAAAACAAGTCAAACTTTTAGTGTAATTTTTAGGCACAGAAAACAATTCAGGCAGTACCGGTATGTCTTTAAAGCAGCCAAGAAAGTTGGACTCATTTTGCCCATTCTCTTGATTCACTACAATCTGTTTGTAAAGTAGGGGAAAGTAATAATACAAATACTTGGTTTATGCATAGCGGCCAAGAACTTTAAAGTTAACAATTTTCCGCCTACAGTGTTAACCTAGTAGTACTGTCATTTCTAGGTTCCTACCTAGAATTAAACAAAAGGGATAATTATACTGGCTACCTGGCATTCTCTCTCAGATTGGCAAGACCTCAACCATTTCTCCATGTCATTTCATGTCCTCCTGATCCATGGAAACATCTATTTTGAATAGAAATATTCCTTTGGCACCTATTCTTCTGCTTTTTGGGCCAGTGGAACCGATATGTCTTCAGTAGTTCAAATTGCCTAGTCCATCTTAGGTTCAATAGCCATTGATTTTTTTTTTCTTTTTCCCAGAAATTTCTTTTTGGCTCTCTAAATACAGGGAGTCCACACCACAATTGAGCCCAAAATTTCTTTTCTTAAATAAAATATGAGTTTGCCCCATTTTAGGACTTTTATTAGCACAGTTGTTAAGTGAATCACTGTAGTTGTTAAATTAGTCAAACTGTTGCTAAGTGAATCAATTGACTTTGCTTGTCAGAAGTTCACAAAAGGGGATCACATGACCCCAGGAAACTGCAATCATAAATATGAGTCAATTGCCAAGCATCTGAATTTTGATCACATGGCCATGGGGATGCTAGAATGGTTATAAGTGTGAAAACTGGTCATAAGTTATTTTTTTCACTGCCATTGTAACTTTGAACAGTCACTAAACAAACTGTTGTAAGTTGAGGACTATCTGTATAACAGTACCCCACTTATCCGCATTTTCTATGGGAAAATTTCATATTTGTGAGAAAGCGTATTCTCAGTTTCTACTATTCACAAGAATTTCCAGTAACAGGAATTGCTACCTCCTCAGCTCCCAGCTTCTACTAATATTTTAAGCTCCTGTGAAGAATCTTAGACTGTGACATATCACAGTTTAGATCAGGAGTAGTTTAGGAGTAGGTGGTTTTAATTTGATGAACACATTCGGATTTTAAAGCGTGGGTTCTAATAACTTCATGTTCATCTAATCAGAAGTAATTTTAGCTCAACCTATCCAAGGGTAAAATCATAATAATTGGATGGAGAACAAGACATAGAGAAAATGTTCGGAGGGAATCATGCTGTTTTTAGATAGAAAATGCAAAGGGCCAGCTGTAGAAGGATGCTTCTATGTCTGTCCAAAGTTTGAGATTCACTTCATTATTCCAAAACAAATCCAGAACTTCCTCTCTCAGATATTGTTGCAGGAAATTTAAGAGGGTGGTTACCTGGCTTGGATAGAGGAATTATCGCATTCCTGGATTTGCTCCTGATTTCTTCTTCCATGGGAATTTTTAAGGAAAGCAAAATTTGGGAAAACAAACAGATGCTAAAAATGGTATCTTCAAAGAGGTACTCTGGGAGTTTACTCTTAGATTTGAAATCTAGTAGATTTGGGGGCTATGAGACCTTCTGAGCAGATGTGCAAAATGTTTCAAGCTTGAAATACCTTTTTTTATTTAAACCTTATTTTACTAGAAATGTTGTTCCAAACCTTGTGGGAAATGTTGCAGACTCACAACATTTTGAATGAAAATTTAGACTTCCAATCATTTTGCACGCAACCACATCTGATTACTGTATACAGTTGCTATGTGAAGAATCTTTGTTCTTTGGACTATAGTAGAATCTTGTGCAATTTCAAAATGAGAGTAAGTTGGTTATTTTTTTTCTTTTATTAAAAGTACTACAATTTCAATGGAAAAATGCCACATGTAACATATGACTACACTGTGCCTAGAGCATTGTCACCAGCTGTTCAGACAGTTCCGCCATCCATCAAGATGCCTCTCTATCTTCACTTACCAGAGCCTAGCCAAAATTACCAAGATGCAATTTCATCCATTTCCCAAGATTTCAATGCTTCTTGGGCTTCTGTCACAGAGATGACAGATGACACAGAAGAAGAACCTGGGGACATGTCCTTCAATAGCCAGAACTTCTTCCTAAATAACTCCACTCCTCAAGGCAAAGAATGGGGCTGGAAACATGGGGCACAGGAGGAAAATCTCAGCTTTCAATTCCAACAACTTTATCATACAAGTGGAACAAGTGAAGATGAAGAAGTGACAGCTGACAAAGAAGCAGATCTGGGTCAGTATCCTTTCATAAGTTTACTTACTCAATCATCTACAGTACAAGGTTGATGGGAAGTGGTTGGTGAAACAACTCAAAGTGTTACTCGCACTGTACATGTTATTAATTGTGAAACCCTTTGTACTTTTCCATATTCAAGGTTCTTATTTGAAGATGGAAAACTGAAGGGTAGGATTCTTTTTGATAGTTCCTGGCAAAAAACAAACATGTTTATGTGGAATACTGACATTTTCAAAAATTTAATACAGAAATTTACCGCAGCGTATCATGATCTAAATCAATGTTAATAGTGATAGTTAAAGTATATTGAATACTGACCTAAATCAACATTTATTTATAGTCTCTTTCTATTTTTTAAACAAACACTCATACACATAAATATATATATGTAGACTGCAATTTATAACAATATATTACCCAAATCCTGAATAATTATACCTCATAATATTAACTTTGGACCTTGTCAAAGTATAGTA
>JANHFM010003987.1:16808-28069 GCA_032468115.1 Grayia smithii
GGCTTAGCCGGCTGGTGAATTCTGGGAATTGAAGTCCACACGTCTTCAAGTAACCAAGGTTGAGAAACACTGTTCTATACCTTTGCTATTCAACAGCTTTTTGGAGACAGGAGATGTTTTTGTGGCTTTACTTCAAAAGTTGGCCATGTTTTATAAGCTGCCTAATGTTGGTGGGAGCAAGTAGGCAGACATATAAATATTCTAAATAAAATAAATATACAAACAAATGGTGAAGATTCATATAACAATCCTAAAGGTTAAAAAACATTGTGGCATAATGTTATGTAAGCAAAGATGAATGAAAGCAATGAAATACATGCTATAGTTTTAAAGGTAATCAATGGATGAAATAACTTCAATTACTCAATCATTTAAGTACCTTCAAACCAGTGATGGGTTGCTCCCGGTTCGGTCCGGTTCGTGCAATCCAGTAGCGGTTATGTTGCGACGTCACTGAACTGGTTCTCCACGTCCCGGACCCGGGCCCACCTGTGTGCCCAAACTTACCTTTTTTTTTGTAAAAACTGCAAAAATAGTGTTCTGTGCATGCACAGAGCATTTTTTTTGAGATTTTTTTCTGATAGTTACTGCGCATGTGTGGTAGCATGCTTTAGGAGCACGCATGTGCAAATCACGCACGTGCACGAAGAGAACTGGTAGTAAAGGTAGGTAGAACCCACCCCTGCTTCAATCCTGAGGGATACAATTCTAGCACCTATACAAACATTATGTGCAGATTCGAACACTATTGGAGTAGCATATCTCAGCTTCTTGGATGCAATATTGTTCAACAATAGTGGAGGCCTGAGGAATTCAGGAATAATAGGTTTTTATATATACCTATATCTATATATAAAATAAATCTTGGACTGCAGTATTATCTGTAAATAATAAGGTGACCAACTTTTTTATAATGAGAAGAATAAATTGAAGAAAAAAAATATAAATAAAAGAAACTGAAACAATAACAAGCGAATAAACTTGTAAATAAAATTATACATATTTGGAAATTATTAAATAGATAATGAATTAATAAAATGTGAATTATTGTGCTCAGCTGTGTATGATTGAATATTCACTGAGAAAGAAGTGAGTCTAAAATGTGTGTGTGTGTTGTGTCATGTTTCGGGAAGAAGTAAACAAAGCCACTTGAGCGCAGTGCACTCTTGCACGCAGCGCACTCTCTCAAAACAATTCTCCTGTGCAGAGCGCAAGTGTCTCATAATTGCATCTTGCTGCACTGTACCGAGCCTTGAGGAATTATCATGTCAAATACAAATATGTCACATCACACGCAACAGATCTGATTGGCTCAGCATCGATTGAATACGGAGATTTACAGATTTGTCTTCAAATAACAAAAAGGAGAACATATAGGAGGACACTTTTTGAGAGAAGACAGAACCTACAAAAGAAGGACTGTCCTCCCTAAAGGAGGATGATTGGACACTTTATAAATAACCGGATGTTTACGGAAATGCTTTAAAGTACCAATATTCCATTTTCTGCATGCACTCTAGTACTTGTAACAATCATGCAGAACATTTTCTTAAATCCTTATATGGGCTTCTGTTACCTGATTCTAGCTCTTAAAACTTTCTGTGGTCTTGAATCCTTTTAATTTGTGTCTTTCATAACTGTGAAATAACATATAAAAAATACTCTTAAACATACATGTTGCCTATTTCCTGCAACATTGTTTATGTAACATATACTTCCTATACCATTTATTTTGGTTCTGTTCCATAAGTGTTCACCGTCTTTTGAAATCAGATGAAATTTAATGGAGATCCTTCACCTATAATGAACAAAACAAGTATGAAAACACTCAAAAAACAAAACTAAGCACACTTACTTTTCCCGTTTAAAACTATTTAAAACTATAACAGCGAAGATGATGAATGATAGCCCATCACAAATAATGGCATTTTTGTTTTTTGCCAGAGGCTTCCTTAACCCTTTTCAATTATAGAACACTTCTGAAATTTTGAAAACTTACTGTAGGTCTTTGGTAAAATGGCTACTGAGGTCTTATTCATTCACAAAATGGCAGCCAGGGAAACATAACCAGAATATATTCAACAAAATACCATTTGCTAATTTCTCAGGGCCTCCCAGAAAATGTTCCTCACTTTTCTTCCTTTCTTTTTTTTCAGAACACACTAGAGGTATGCACTGTGTTTTGAATTCATAATGTTGCAAGCTCAGAATGTTCTATTCAGTCTAACAATTTATCTGCTGTGAGAACTTACAGTAAGTTCCAACAGTATCCATTGAAGATAAAGTAAAATAATGTGCATGGTGTTTTAATTTACTTGAAATGCTCTTATTGTGGTCTATAAGCCAAATTTGCTCAGTCTAAACAGATGTTAATGGCTTATGTATTGTACTTTTCCAATATACTCAGTTTCTTCTTTCAAGAAACCAAATAAAAAATACTATAGCAATTTCCAGTGAAACTTAAACTGTGGCTTTCATTGAAATTAACATAGATACAGTTAGAATTATAACCCAGTTGTAGAATTAAAATGCTGCATTTAATTTAACTTCATTTAATTTCCAAATGAAATAGCATATTTGAATGGTAACCAAATTAGGGAGTGGGATGGAGTGGCCTTTAATACCACTGCTCACATTTGAAGACGAAGACATATTTCAGATTGATATTATGTGATCTATGATATTGTAAATACAGTATATCAAGCCATAATTCTCTCTACACCACTCACAGGTTCCTGCTCAAGAGTACTGAAATAATAGCTTGGCCAAGAGATATCTATTGTAGATATTTTATTAAGTAAGGTATTACAAATTGAGTCCATGAGTCCTTACAGAAAATGCAGTATAGCAGGAAGTGAGCTATAATTTCAATAGCCCCTTGGTCACAAGGGCACAGACTCAGCTCACATAGTATGTTTTGTGTTGGCCCTGCTATGGGAATTGCATTGCAGTGTGCTGAAGTTAATGCTGTTCAGATTTCTGGGACAGTTATTTGATATAAATATCTTGCTGCTTTAAAAGGGACAGTTTGACTGCTCAAATAAACATTCTTGGGAAGAGCAGCCCAATCTTGTTGTCAGATCTGCCTGGTTATGCTTGGGGCCTCACAAGGCATCCTTTTTATGGCATCCTGCCATAAAAAGAAGAAGAGGGGGAGGAGAAAAGGGGGAAAAAGATGAAAGGGCAATAAAGCTTTGTGTGTACGTGATAGGAATTTGGGAGGGGGAATGACAGATGAGGAGGACCAGAGCAGCTGGAACCTGTTTATACCAGCATCCCATGGCCAGACACTCTGAGAAATATGCATAACACCCCCAACACCTCAGAGTTCTCAAAACATCTTGGCAAGCTTTGGTTGGCTGGAAACGGACTGGTCAAAGGGAGAGGGATGGGATGGGGGCAAACCTACACCTTATTTTTGTATCCAGCGAGCATGGTAATTTCAGAGCTGGCTTGACTTTATTGCAACCAACACCCTTCCTAAAAGAACCCTTTGCTTTAACCAAATCTAAGGCTTTTTCCCTTAGATTCTAAGGGAATCTAAGTCTTTTTTTTCCTATGGGATCAGATTGGGAGAGATCTGACACTTGTTGGATTTCCAGATCTTTAATACATTGTTTAATTGAACTAAGTGACCTTTGCTTTTGTTGTTGACATTTGCTTTCATGGAATTGGTCTGCAAAGCTTGTTCTTGGGCAGCCAAAATGAAGCCTTCAGTTTCTTTCTTCTGCACTCCTGATCTCAACCAGCTCCATGTTACTTTTGTATCTACCGTAACTTTCTTTCAATAGTCTTTCTGGTATTGACTGTGCATGGGCTTCTTTATCCAGATAGATGCTTAGTTCTTTCCTTTCGATATTCTGCTTTCAAGCTTGCTGTTTTGAAGAGCTTTCCCTCTGCTAACAGCAGAGGCTATTATTATTATTAATCTCTTTTATTGGTTAAACATGAAACTCAGTCAACTGAACATTTAAAAATGTGTCACAAATACATGGCACTGATGGTTGATATGGGTTGCTGCCAGCATCCTAAGTATCAACCAAGTATCTTCTTAAGATGTATGATGTTCCAAGTAGTGCAGTTTTTTGCAATTCTGCTAATGTTTTTGCAGGAAGCTGCAGTTTATTGATGTATTTTATAAAATTCTTGGACATGGTACCAAGGTGCCCTGATGACAATGGGTAACTTTTCCAGACAGGAGTTAATCCAACTGTGGAGTAATGAGTCACATGCCTTCTTGTAATCAATCCATCAATATTTAAATTTGTTTTTCTTTCGTTTTGCATTTTTAGTGCCATTTTGTCAATGAACAGCTGATCTTTTGTTCCTCTTGATTTTTTATAATGTCCTTTTTGTTTACTGGATACAAACTGTTTTCCATCAGATGACTGAATACTGAATTTGCCAGTATTCTTGTAAAATTCTTGAATGTTGTTCGCAGACAAGTATTTGGGAAGTAGTTGCTTGGTTCTGTGCCATTTTCTGGATCTTTCATTATCAAATATGTTCAACCAGCAGTTAACCATTCTTCATTTGTTGCACTTTGAAGCATTTTGTCAGATTGAATGGCCATGCGGTGATGGATGCAATGATGATTATGATGATGATTAACCACACAGTCAGCCAGATATTCAGACTGGATTTGACATTTTTGTCTACCTATCAAGTCCTTACCAAGGACCTGGGATAGGCAAATCTGGATTATTGATGGTGTTACAGATATTATCACAGGATGGAAGTTGTCCCCAGTAATGCCTCCTTTTGCAATTGAGTGAGGGTGAATTTGTCAATGCCTATGGTGTTCAAATGGTGCTCCAATTGTTTTGGGATGACACCCAAGGTACTTTACTGTTGGTACTACCCTTTGCCACAGTCATTCTATTTTTATTTGTAGGTCTTCATATTTTGTTATCTTCTCCAGTTGTTCTCTTCTATTCTGCTGTCTCCAGGTGCTGCCCACATCCACTATCGAGACTTTTTTGTCTTTTTTATCGACAACTGTTATGTCTGGGCTGTTATATGGCAGATGCCAGTCTGTCTGAATTCTGAAGTCCCACAGCAATTCAACTTCTTCATTTTCTGTGACTTTTTCTATTTTATGTCCCACCAATTCTTGATTACAGGCAAATAATATTTCTTGCGGATCTTCCAATGCACTATTGTTGCTACTTTCATGCCACTGCTTGTAGTCAGTCTGTGCAATCTTCTTGCAGCAGCTTACCTGCACTGTTTCTTCATCTTTGCATAGGTGGCACTTACTGTCTGTTACTGTCTTCTTAATTCTGGCTTTGTATGCATTTGTTCCTAAGATTTGGTCCTTGTGCAGCTAGAATTAATCCCTCTGTCTCTTTCTTTAACTTTCCTGCTCTTAGCCATTGTCAGGTCTTGTTATTATCTACTTTCCCTGCTACTTTTCTTTTAATGTACTGGCTATGTAGTGCTTCTATTCTTCATTTGGTTTTTCTTATAGGGCAGTTTAGTTTCTCCAGTAGTCAGCAAGCCTTCCTGGCATACTAACTTCAGTGTAGCTTCTTCATTGTCCTTCAGATATTCTTCCAAAGCCCTTTTTTTTCTTCAACCATCTGATGTACTTCCAACATTCAACACCCACCTATTTGCTTTGGTAGTTAGAGCCTGTCAATGTTTCTGTAAGGATAAAGGGCACCATTGTCATTATTTTTTTGGTCTTCCTATCCATTGCTTTTAGCTCTGCTTGAGTCCAATCCAGTATTCCAGCTGTGTGTCTAATGACTGGAATTGCCCAGATGTTAATTGCCTTGATGGTATTTCATCCATTGAGTTTGGACTTTAATATCTTCTTCACTTTCTTGATGTATTCATCTCTAATCTTTTTCTTGACTTCAGTGTGCTTGATGTTGTCAGCTTAAAGGATACCCAGGTATTTGTAGTAATCATCTTCATCCATTCTTAATGTTATTTTCATGGAGTGTCTTGATTCCTTCAGTTTTTGCTATTTTTCCTTGTTTGATAGTGAGTGTGGCACATTTGTCCAATCCAAACTCCATTGCAATATCTGGCAAATGTTTTTGATGTTTGATAGCCATGACCTGAATTATTCAATATTGTTGACAGAGGAAACAGTGTCATGATGAATAGTAGTGGTGATAGTAAATCTGCTTGAAATATTCCTCTCTTGATAGTAACTTCTCCCAGTCTCTCACCATTGACCTGCAACTGTGTCTTCCATTGTGCCTTCGATTTTTGCACAAAGCTTCTGATGTTTTTACTGACTCCTGTAATTTCTAGGCACTTAATTATCCAGTCATGTGGCAGACAGTCGAACACCTTTTTTAAAGTCAATCCATCTACATTCAGGTTGGTCTTCCTTCTCTTGCAATTTTCTAAAATAATTTTGTCAATTAGGAGTTAATCTTTTGTTCCTCTGTTATTGGGGCAGTTTCCTTTCTGCTCAGGTGAAGAGAGATTGCTTTCAACTAGATGCTGTTGGACTACATCAGCTAACACACCAGTTAACAATCTGAAAGATGTTGGTAAGCAGATAATTGGCCTGTAGATGCCTGGTGCTTCTCCCTTTTGCTGGGTCTTTCATTATCAGGTAGGTTTTGCCAGTTGTTAGCCACTCTTCAATTTCACCTCTTTGTAGTATGTTGTTAAACTGCTTGGCAATGAGTGGACAGAGACCAGTTAGATATTTCAACCAAAAACTATGCACTTCATCTTCACCTGGTGCTGATCAATTCTTGATCTTCCTTGTTCTTTTCTCTACCATTTCTGCTATTATTACTAGTTCTTTCATTTCAACTTCTTTTTTTAATTTTTATCCACCTATTTTAACCAAGCTGCATCCTTGTTGTAATTCTTTGGGTTATCCCATATCTGCACCCAGAACTGCACTGTTTCTTCTTTTTCAGATACTGACTGATTCAGTGCAGTTTCTCTATTAATGGATTGGTAGAAACTTTTCTGATTGGATTGAAATTGCAGGTTCTGTCTATAATTTGCAGTTCAAGGTTCGTACCTACTAATCTTCTTGGCTATACTGTTATTTGCTGCTTTATTATTTCCAGTGCTTCCTTGATTTTTCTTGTTTCTAAGTGATATTTCTTGATTATATATTCTTTGGTCTTCTTGTTCTTGAGCTTCTTTTCTTTCATTTGTCTTAGTTTGCTTGCATCTGATCTCAACTTGCTGATCTTATTTTCCAATCTAATCTTCCATTTTTGTGATGCACTATTTAGTTTTATTCTTCCCTATTCATTTTGCATCCCAGGTATTCAGTTATAACTTCAGCTGTGCTGTGCTGTACTTTAGTGGTTTTGTTTTGTGCAGTGAGTTGGTGCTTATACTTGATATTGCAGTATTTGCATCTTTTAATGCTTGTGCTAGCTGTTTCTTTGGAAGAAGCTTCAATGTAGGCAGCCTTATTCTGATGTTTTTGTGCTGTTCTAGATGCTCAGTTATTCTTTGTTTCAATTCTTTTACTACTTCCCTCAGGGGGTTTTGTTCTTCCTGAGGCAGAGGAGACGGTGCCCGGTTTCTAAATGAAAACAATTGTATATCTCTGCTGGATTCCTCTAATACCAACTCTCCCTGATTTTCATCCACATTCTGAATTACTTCTGCCAAGGCTTTGATTTCTCTGCCCTGAGTGAACCTTTGCAGTTCTTCCAATTCTGCTTCTGTGAATACTTTATTTCGTATTATAATGTTGATCTGCTAGCCTCTGTTCTGTTATTTCTGATTCTGGATGTTGTTCTTTTCAGAACTGGTGCATTTGTTTCAAATATCCTCTTCTTGTTTGGCTAATATTAAAATGCATTCATGGAAATTATAAGAACTGCCTTAATAATAATTAAAGTATTATAATTACTATTTATTTTTATCATATATTTATAATAATTCTAGTGCCAAAATATTAACTAAAATATTCCAGATTTTGGACATTTTTTTTGGCTAAGTACTAAACCCTTGCAAAATAGCAGTGATCACAGGTTTTCTCTCATATCTGAAATAACAGCATCATTAAGATACCTTGCAGTTTAGCAGTTTCCTTCAGTTTTGGTCTCTGCAGTCTCTCTCAGTAAAAGTTCCATACTAGCAATGTAGTAGTGAAGATGAAGATTTATCTTTACTCTTTCATATCAGCACCCCTAGGTGTGGCATTTCTTATTCCTCATAGGCAATAGTTTGCAACTTATCATTTCTGCAAAACAAAGAGATGTTTTAATGATACCATTTGCAGAAGAGTCAGACTTGGAGAAGAGAATGAGACTGACTGTCACACCCTGCTTTCCTATCTGCCAATCTTTTATGAAATAAAGCAAAATAGAAAATTCAGTAAAAACAATATGTATTATTGTATGGTATGAATATGATCACATGATTCTTAATTGCTCTGACACAGATATTTTTTTGCAATTAACATAATTCTTGTAGAACCTTTTCATTTAAAAGCATTGCATTTAAGCTTTCATTAAAAAGTATTTACATTTGTGCTACTGCTTGTTGGAAAAGATTTAAAAAAACATGCTAATAGTATTTTTCTCAATCAACAGCTAATAAATAAACTTTCTGTCATCTCTTAGTGTTCTATCTACCAAAAATATTACAATATTCAAACAATATAAATAATTTTGTGGCTTATGATGTGAGAACTAAGCTCTCTGTTTCTAAGACTGAGCTGCAACTATTAATTGTTTTCTAAGAACTAAGACTACATGCAGGTGAGGGAGCTAGTACTTTCCCCCAAAAAATGTTTATTTTATTTAAAATAAAGTTTTGGGTTCCTGAAAAGCACTGTGGGAGGAATCATTTTGGTGAGCACATGACCTAAATTTGAATACTGGAAATATCATCTGTTGAGAATAATCAGTATGGGGCTGATACAGAGCTACAATTTATAGAGAGGCTTTATGAATATTTAGAAGGAAAGAAAGCTTACTGTAAACAAGATCAAATGATAGTATAGGAAAAATAAGAATAATTGTATGGGTAGTGAATTGAGGATTTTGTCAGGTCTTGAATGGCTTGCATATCCTTCCTAGGATTTGGGGGTGAAAGGGGAAGGAATGCAGGAATGAAAAAAAAAATGTATATTTTTGGTTTAACTGCTATAGCAGTAACAGGGGATAGGAGAAACAAGCATAATAAATGGGTTCTGTCAATGTTTGTGCAGCAGGATCTGCCTGACATTTTCTTGAAGGGGATGGAATAGTTGAGCAGCTCTTGTTCTTTTACCAAATAAGGAAAAGACATGCCTGATTTAGTCTACTTGAGCCTTCTAATCAAGGATTATACTAGCCATTTTTTTTGCTTTTATATTCCTATTTTCCTTTTGTCTCTGTAAGATTGAATGCATTAAGATATTCATCTTTAATTCATTCTTATACTTAATAACATTAAATATACTTTCCAAATTATGTTCTATTTGTCACTGAAACATTGACAAGTTGCTGCTAAACCTCAAGCTGTTTGTTAACCTTGAAATGAAGATTACATCTCTCCCCCAGATAACTTCATATTGGAAGTATATCCATCATCAGCAAGTAATCTGCAATGGTACAGGTTGAGAGGCTGTCAAAGAGAGGAGGGTCAACCTATTTTCCAAACCACCTGAAAATCAGACAAGGAATAATGGATGGAAACTGATCAAGGAGAGATTCAACCTAGAAAAAGGAAGAATTTTCTGACAGTGAGAACAATCAACCAATGGAAAAGCTTGCCTTTAGAAGTTGTGGGAACTTCATTACGGGAAGCTTTCAAGAAGAGACTGACTGACATTTGTCAGTCTCCTGCTTGGGTGGGGGGTTGGACTAGATGACCTAGAAAATCCCTTTCAACTCTGTTAATCTGAATGTAAAAACTGAACAACTGTAAATATTTCTTCTTAATAATTAAGTACTTTTATTACAAGTGTGAGTAATTTCAGGAGGTATACATTTAAAATCAATTAAGGCAAATTGTGTGTGTGTGTGTGAACAACTAGTTCTATATATGGATTAAAATGTATTTAGTCACCTTTCAGTTACAAATATATTTTATTATACATACCGTAAGGACACGGTGGCTTAATGGCTAAGACACTAGCTTGTTGAACAGAAGGTCGGCAGTTCAGCATTTTGAATCTCTAGCGCCATGTAACGGAGTGAACTTCCGTTACTTGTCCTAGCTTCTGCCAACCTAGCAGTTTGAAAGCACATAAACAATGCAAATAGAAGTATTACCTGATGGGAAGTGTGCCTTCAGCATTTAGTCATCCAGCCACATGACCACAGACACGTTTTAGGACAGCGCTGGCTCTTCGGCTTAAAAACAGAGATGAGCACCACCCCTAGAGCTGGAAACTACTAGGACACATGTGCAGGGGAACCTTTACCTTTACCTATACATGCCCAATATACATTATGGCATAGTGTGGGGTACAAACTGGTTTATGGACCATTGTTTCTAACTTAATATATATGTGAATTATTTGATAAAATATGAGAAAACAAATTTATGACTGTTATGTTCTGGGTGAAGAATGGAGGCGAGGCCTGAGTGATTTCTTACAGTTCTTTATTCAATACTGATTGTGAGGCAACCACCCTCCCTAGATGACACAGTTCTTTTTATATGAAACTGATCAGCCGAACAACCAATTAGGAGACAGTATTTTCCCTCTCCAACAGAGGACCAGTATGAGAACTTTAACTGACACTATATACAATACATAATACTTCTCCCCACTAAGATGGAGCATTATGGTGATCAAATAACAATCTAACATATGTAGTCTTTTAAGTAGGCAGGGCAGTGATGTGTTCGTCCCAACCTATGAGGTTCTGTCTCAAGACCAGTAGCTCCGGAGCCTTGACTAGGTGGTCCTAGGAGACTTGGTAGGGAGCTGTCCACTATGAGCAATTATGAGAGACCCAACCATCACTGTTTGTGGCTGATCCCTCAGAAAGTCTTTGATCCAGCTGCAGATTGAAGAAGGAAAATCCAGGTCAGTCAGCTTTTCGATAAAGATGCTCGGCAGAATGGTATTGAATGCCGAGCTATAGTCTATGAAAATCATCCTGACATAGTTCCTGAGTTTCTCCAGATGGCTCACTACAGAATGTAAAGCACTAGCTATGGTGTCATTTATCGACCTATTCCCCATGTAGGCAAACTGATGTTTGCCAAAGTCCAGTGGGAGGCATGTTCTAAGGTGTGGGATGTTAAGGTCTAGGACTAGGCTCAATAACTTCCACACACGATATATTAAAAAGATATTTATTTACAAAGATATCATG
>JANHFM010003988.1:5059-18373 GCA_032468115.1 Grayia smithii
AAACACTGCTCTAATACCATTACTATGAATGGGATGGCTGATTTCTTGATGAAAGTTAAGGCCCTCTGTGCGTGTGGGAAACTGAATTATCCAGTTCTCAGAGGAACTTTTAGGAGAGTACAGCATTCCTGGTTTTCCTGTCATAGAATAGCCGTACTGAAAAACTTAACACCTGGATTTTGAAGGTATGGATAGATAGGCACCTACACATTGATATGCATAGACGGGCTCCTATTCAAGGTGCAAAAGGTATCATCTCAAGATGGTTCCTCAACGGGAAGTAGCAAGAAAAGGAGATGACCATCTCCAAAAATGGCTACAGAGACACACCAAGTGTGGCTTTTAGATACAACTGAAAGAAGGCCCTGGACCTGCCAGTTCCTCAGCAGTTTACCAGCTCCATATTTCCTCAAATTTTGGAATCCAAAAGCAACTGGCTGTGACAACTGATGCCGTAGGATTGCTTCAGGTTCCCTTCCGCCCCCCCGTTTTCTCCGTCATTTCACAGATCATTCCCCCCTCCCCCCCCACCTGACCTTCCAACTAGGGACAAACCCACCTCTAGTCATCTGCAGGATCAAACTTGGTGCTGTTTTTCTCGTACTGGCACATACATTTAGGTGCGAACAGTTGCTAATATTACATGTCCTTCTAACCTCTACTTTGAGACTAGGCCTGCATAAGTTGAAGCCCAGCCTCCAACCTAACCAGGGCTCAGGAAAATGTCCTATGTTGTCTAGGTCTGGAGAAGAAAGATTGTCAACCGACAGAAAAGCACACCATCAACACACAGAGGCTGTGTCACATTCAGGTTGTTGGATCACAGCTCTTTTGTAGACAATATAGAAGAGCTGTGATGCAACGAAGCCATCTTGTCTAACCAGATGCTCTTCAGATACGGTGGAACAATATCCCACAGAATTTCCAAATCCCTCGCTGAGACACATGGGGGAGGATGTAGCTTCAGAACTATTTGGAAGATGTCAATTACGGAAGCTGGCTTGTTTGCCCTGCAATTTTTCACAACATTGCAATTGTTCTCATCCAGGGATGTTTGATTTTTATCCTGTCTGCTTTTCACATCTATGATTTTTCAGCGCTGGTTTGTGTTAACTAGCTCAGAGATCATCTATTTCTATTTTTTTTTCTTTTTTTTTACAGAATCTTTATCCTGGAATGACAAGGATGGGGTATACAGTTATGGCTTAAATATATAGACTTAAATGCTATTTGGCAACCAATGAAGTTTCTATGTATCTGAAAGAATGAAGAGGCTCCTAACTTTGCTGAGAATTCTTACTTGCCATTTTCTGCTTCACCATTGAATGTACAAAAATCCCCCTAGTTTGAATAACTTTTAATGCTAGGCTAATTCAGGGTCTAAATTGGTTGACAGAGAGGTATATTTCACAACCATTGATGTGCATCTGAAAGAAATAATGGCATGACCAGGGGAACTGAGCCACCGAAATGGGAATTGCACCCAGATTCCCCTTGGGGAGATGGGCTTCCACGTAAACCACATTGATTTCAATCATGCTTTTTGTTTGTTTGTTTGTTTTAAAAAATGGTCTTACGGTTAATCAGTTGAAAATGTACACCCAGGTAAGCTTTGATTCCATTTTTTTTAAAGCTTGCATTTTTTACGTTGAAATAAGTGATTGTCATCATGTGTCACAATTAAGGCTCCTGTTATCTCCTGGGAAGATGGCACCATCTTTCCAATGGTTTCAAGAGAGTTTTATATTTTATTTTTTTGTGACATCACAGGCACCCTGTTACCTCATCAGTTATGGTCCTATTGTGCAGCTAAACTGTTGAGGTAATCGGAAAAGAAGAAACAGAGGTTGGGATTTTAGGAGGCAGGCACCGAGGAAGCCACATTGCAGGCAGTTGAGAAATTTGCTTCTGAAATCTACAAGCCCAGAAACTTGAAAACTGGGCTCTGTAAAGCAGAAGACAGGCAAACTAGGTTATATATGTGCTTCCCTCAAACTGAGTTGGCAGAAGCACGAGATTGAGTACAGCCCACTCAACCACGTCAAAACCAAAATAGTAATAGGGGACATAAACATCACAAGGAAAATCGCGTAAGAGCACTTTTAAGTGGTCTTAAATTCCTGAGTTTGGGGGAAAAGAACTTTATGGCTTGAGTCCCATTCAGGGAGAGAAGTTCCTCTTTCTAGAAAGTTCCCTTTCCTACCTGATAGATTTGTGTGTCTGATGAATCAAATGAAGAGAAATTATGGAAGGCCCGTTACAGTCAGTAGTTGGTTTTCTAGGAGAATTTAAGACTGAAGTATTTGCCTCTTTCCTAGGAGATCATCATGGTTTGATTATCCACCCTGAAAAAGAACTACCTTGCATGCTAAATTCAAAATAGCCCAGTTCAGCACCTTTCCTGATTACTTATTTTTTAAAAATTTTGGGTAATTTTAATAAATTCAATGTTCTCCTTGAACTCTAAAAAAAGAATTAAAGATGTCTATAATAATCCTGGTAGATTTTAACTTAGGGTCTTCTACCTGTGTTTGAAAATTTTACACTTCTGAAAACTGGCAAACTAACTAGGTATGATGGCAGAGCTTTGCTGAATAATTCTGAAACATGAAAAAAATTTTCTTCCCTCATGAAGAAAATATTTTAATAGTAAACTTAACGTGATCCTACAGAGGAGAAGTATATCCCTTTTTAGTCACTAGAGAAAACTTGGTGACTTTGATTCTCTCTGTGTATGTAGGTTCTCTCTCTCTCTTCCTCACACACACAAACACACATGCACACGTATCTTTTTAGAGGCATCTTCAGTGTGACTTCACCCTAATAATTACAATCAAAGGCAACTGGGGGGGGGCGGGGAGTAGAGGAGGCATAGAAGATGGGGGTAAATACAGCAAATCTGCATTCATTCTCCAATCAGAGGTTCACTTAGTGGAATCGACTGTATCTTTTGTACACAACGAATAGAAAAAAAAAATCAACAGGGACGTGCAACAGTGAGGTGTGCAAATGTATTACCAACACGGAATGACTACCAACAGTACAACACAGAGAGAGAAAGTGAGACAAGTATTAGGAAAATGGTTTAATATTGGAGACAGAAGCAAAAAACTGCATCACACAATAACATACGTTACAAAAATAAGTTTGACTGTTTCAACTACACAGTTATGTTCACAATGAAGACAGAAGAACCAGGAAAACCTTTTGATCTAAACAGCAAAAAAGCAAACCCTACTTTTTTTTAAACAAAAACAAAACCCTAATACATATATCCACTTAAAGTGACTGTGTACTCCTAAATTCTAATTTGTTATATTGTGAAACTGCACAATACAGAAGAAAAAGTGAAACTTATCGCGTGTTTTAAAACACAAAATCCTAAACACTAAATATAAGCAAATGGAAAGGATAAAACCAAGCCAAAGTTTGTTTTTAAATTTTCTAAACTTAAGCGAACTTTCTTTCAGTCAACTGGAAATCAAACTTGAAAAACAGTTATGATCAGGGGGCTCACAAGAGTAAGCCACCATATTTTTTTCCCCCATTTTTGTTTAAATCTCCAGTATAAAAAAGTTCCACTGGTACAAAATGCGTGCGTACAATCAAGTTTTATAAGCAGGAAAGCCTGTGGTTGATTACTTGGTTGGTTTGTTTTATTTTCCTCATTTCGTTTTCCATTTTGCTTTTGGCTCAAATTCCATCAAACAGCAAAATCCAAATGCATCGACAAAACAGAAACAATACTCAAAATGGTCTTACAGTTTCTCACTACATTGCAGTAACTTTGGCTTTTCTTAGACAAAATAAAAATAGAAAGAAGCAAAAACCTAGGTTATAATCCATTTGTATCACAGACTCAGCTCCCACACACTGAGAATTCATAGAGGGTTGAAGAAAAAAAAATCTGCTTTTACCTTCTGCATAGGAATGCAGAACTTGTCAAGACGCTGAAGGGCCTGGTTGTCACAGGAAGACCCTCCTTTCTTAATTCGTAGGGGGTCAAGAATGATTTCCATGAGCAACGCTGAGCTCCGCTGAGCCCGAAGGAATTCCCTGAGCATGAATGCCACATCTGTGGTAGGAATGGATCATTTCCTGAGTTTTTGATGCTCTCAACTTAAAAAAGTTGTCATTAGTTGACAAACAACAATTTCTCACAGCACAACGTCCTCCCCCCCACTCCCCAAAACCTGGTACACAGGATATGACATTATTCAGAAAAAACAATGAAATTACTTAATTTTTTTTTGTTAATTAGCACTTAAGTTAATAGAAACAGAAACAGCAACATGAGCCAAAGAGTAGCACAAGCTGAGAAATAACCCCTATGGTGAAAGAAAGATGAACTTGTTACACCTTTGAATACATTTCACATACCTAACTAATTTGGTTGGGAAACTACTGTTTTGTGCTTTCAGAGTTAAATTTTGAAATGCAACCATTCCTGGTTTTTTTTTATTATTATTATTATTTTCTTTTTTTCTTCCTCTATAAATAAAAGCCCTTTGCACTCTCTCAGTTTTCCTTCAACGTTTCATCTTTTATATATGGAGAACTTGTGTACAGCAAGTGCGGTGCATAAGGCCTTGGTTTTGCTAGCTGGTTTTTCCCTTGCAATCTTTTATGCTACAAATGCAGCAGCGGTGTGTATCTATTCAGGGGTAGAAATTATTGAGAAAGTGGTAGCTTTTTATTTCCTGTTTATGCCTGTTCCTTCTTTCCTCCCCAGTACTTTGTCCCTAGGAAAATGGCCCAACATTGCAAATTAAACTTCTCTTTTAAAATCAAGTTCCCTTGGGGCTGCAAAATGAACAATGCCTGGGAAATAACGAGGAATGGGGCTGGCAAGGAGAAAGAGAGAGAAAGAGAGAAGAAAGCTTCCCACTTGGATAGGTGCAAATTCAGAAATCTGAAGTTATGGAGTTTAGCACCAGCAGGACAAAGCATTCATAATCGTGTTGGCCATCCAAGTGCTGTTAATTACACACGTGGCTGCCCTTTTAACAGGTTTGGTGTAAGGTTTTGAAATAAGCCCCACACCAAACCTGTTAAATATGAGTATGAGTTTTCTTACATGGGATCTGATTTTCTTTTCCAAACAGTATAATTATTTGGGAAATGTTAGATGCTGAACAATAACATCCTGGAAAAATGTTTCATGATCTCCTATTATATTACTGTGTATGTTAACAATTGAGCAAGAAAAACGGTGTAACAAGTACAAAGTTAGCCCTCAAGGGTTCAACAAGGCCCCAGAAGAAGAAACACGAGACAATCATGGAGGACTTATCTATTAACTGAGAATGTCTCTGTGTTAGAATTCTTTTTCTTGCTTTCTTCTCTCCCACTCTGCATTATTTGGATTCTAGTGCTTGCCATCTAAGGCTTCTCTAAAAATAAACATACTTACTCCTCGCCCTTTAGAAAGAATGTAAAAGCAAACTGGTAGATTATCACCTGCATTCTTAAAAATAATTTATATGGGGAATTGGGGGAAAGAGGAAAAATGGGAGATGTTTTAAATGAGAGTGAAAAGGATTAGACAATAGGAAATGATTTTGGCACTTTTTATAAAATCAGTAGCATGAAAAGCTGCTGAAATAATCTTGGCTTGGAAAGAGGTTTATATTTGCCACTACAGAATACCAAAATTTAGTTGATGAAGAGGAGTGCTATTCTGTTCAATCTAACTTCAAAGAAACAAGGCAATGAAGTGTTATCATTCCTTAGTTCCTTGTTTATTATTCTGCAAAATCTAAGGATTTGCAGAACTTTCCCTTTGATGTGAACAGATAGTAAGTAAGTAGTACAGTACATGCTTGCAGGGTCGTGCCCACGTATGGTTTACAACAGATAATAAGAGATACAAAGTAGCTAAGCAACTATCTTTATGTTTCATAATTTTCTACTGAACATGCAGATTTTTGAGTTATGCAGAGCACTATGGCTATGAAGTGAACAGAACCCAGCAGGAACAATAAACATACCAACTCTGTAACTGCCTTATCTAGCAAAATTAAATTAATCCCTGTGGCTTTTCCATGCCCTCTTTTTTTACTAAGTAAAATGGTGAAGTCCTGTGGCCTCTTAAAGATGGTCATATTTACAATGGCAGAAAGTTTTGTGAACTGCAGCACCTTCAACTGTGGATGTATGGGTACTATTAGCTCAGCTCATGGGTTCATGCTGCTTGTGGAATGAATAAGTGGTGTCACCCAAAGGATGATGTCATAGCAAATACCAGATGTGTCCTCAGGCACAGTCACAAAAATCAAGATGGCTGTGACAACTGAAGCTCTATCTATTTTTTTTTTATGTGCACTGTTGTAGCCAGCATTTTTATTCTTGCGACCATAATTTCTGGACACCTCTGTTAAATACAATAACCTTTGTATTGTAAGGATGGGACTTCGCTTTTGTTACCCACTTCAGAAAAAAGAAAATAACAAGCACATCCTAAATTGCCTTGCTTATTTGACTTCCTCTTCTGACAATATGACTGCCATCTATAACTACATAGATTATGAATGGCACGTGTGAATTTCTGAATACTAATGCCCCCAGGCCAAGAGATTCCAACTAGCTATGGTAAATCTCCCAATGCAAAGCCTTGGTCTGTCTCTCCTTACAATACAACTGCAGCAAACACATTGGGTTTGCTGAATTATTATTTTTTTTTAAGTACATTCTGAAATATAGGAAGCTCTGATTTAGCAATGCTCCCTGTTGCATTTAAGAATGCCACTGATGCTCAGAACCAAGGATGGCATGTCTCCAAAATGCTCAGAGGAAACAAATTGTCCTCACAACAGCTAAAGAGCATTACATAACCAGCGCCGTGTACTGAATGAAACAAAGAAAAAAGGGGTGCATGTGGGGTGGGAAGGGGAGAAGCGGAGAAGCAAATCAGGAGTATGAGTTGATACCTGCAACTCACTTTATGGAGGTTCTGTTTTAAAGTGTACACTAGAATGTGTTGGGTTGAGACAACATCTCTGAAACTCTGGATTTTTGACCTGTGCACATGGTTAAAATGGGGCTAGATGATGACTAGCAATAGCTCAATGGAAAAATGCTAAAAACAGCAACAAGGCACCATTTTGCTCTCTTCCTGGATTGTGTCTTACTAAGATTTCTTTTCACCATGTAGGAAAAGGAAAGCTTTGAAAAGAACAACTGGGTTTTACCAAGGGAAGCAGCAAAGCTGCTATGAAGAAAAGGCTAGGGAAGAGAAGGGAATGGTGATAAGGTCCCATGATGTTTTGATGGAAGGGACTGTGTGGGAAATCTCCAGATTGGGAGACAGGAAAAAGATGAAGAGTCCTGCAAGCAGGTAACCCATCTGTTCCACAGCTCCAGAGGAACTGCTAAAAAGCAATCTTTATATTCTTCTCTGGAATGGGAGCCCAGCTGATCGTCAGCTTCCCAAGATCTGCAGCAGCCCCATAACTACATGGGCAGCAAGGCCAATCTCACATCAGAGGAGACCCTACAGGTAAACCGCCATACATGCAATTGCTTCTTAGAGCATCAATAGTTTGCATCCATCCAGAAGTTCTAAAGACCTGCGTTCACAAAAACAGATTTTGGGCTACTGTAATTTCGTTCTCAGGTTGAGGAACTATAGAGCCATTTTTTGAGTCTGCCTTTTTGAGGATCTGCTACAAGTTAGAAGCCTGCATGTTCATCAACTAACAGGAATGAATCCTGCTAACAAAGGTACTGCTATATCTACTTTGTATCTATTGCATCTGGACCAACATAGTACAAATATGGCAGCTAGTGCATCAGAGCATTTAGACGTGTGTAAACCTCATCCATAAAAAGGAGTTTAACTGCAGTGCACAAGAAAATTTCATCCAGGAAGTTCTAGTGCTCTGGATTTAATCAAAAAATCATTTAATTTTATTATAAAAATATTTTTTTTAATGATTTCAAATTGTGGGTTCAATTCTCCTATCTAGGAGTGGTTACACAATACATAATTAAAGAATTATTTTTACTTTTTAAATACAGAATATCATATACCAGCAGCATATTAAAAGCTCTTTTTAAGAAAAGATTAAAAAAAAAAAAAGGAGCTCTACAATTTCTAAATATTTTTTTTTTAGTTATAGATACAGAAGAACTTTAGACAGCAGTAAAATATTTTTTTTTCGTCCTTCAGGTCTGCTCTGTGCATTTTTCTGATTTCAACCATGTATTAAATAAAGCACAAAAAAAATTAGGTGTGTATGTGTATATGTGTATGTGCGTGAATGTGTGTGTGTGTGCATATTTGTGTATGAATATACACGCACAAATATGTATGTATGTGTGTGTGTGTGTGTGTGTGTATAATGTGTATATAAAAATAAAGAGCAAAATGGTGAATGTATAAAAGTATTAACTCTCAAGACAGCTCTGGGTGGGAAAGGGTTAAAAGTTCAAAACTTTCTCACCTTAGAGGTTTCCATACATTATGAGGAAATTACATTGTGAGATTTGCATTCACAGCATTGATGCGCAGAATGGTTAGAAAAGGGAAACATGGGCACTTATACAATGTTTTACAAAAAACATCCAAGAGAAATAACAAACAACAACAATTTCAGGCAACAAGACCACAGGATAGCAAGTTAACAAACTTTTTAACCTCTTTTTTTTCCTTTAAATATTAGGGATTTATACAAAACACATAATAAAATACCCATGTTATCAAATTACTTCACACAAGAAACACACTGAAGCTCTAGGAAGAGAAGTACCTTTGGAATTTGGCACTAATTTTTTTCCCCCACTGAGTTCTTATTATTTATTTAAAAGGAAAACTGAATCACATTTTGCTGAACACAAACACATCGAAATTGTCCACAATAATAATTTTAAAAAAATTGACATCAATGCCTCACAGAAGCCAACACAAACTTAGTCTGGAATAGTTTTTATTTTTCACATGAAAACTTTTTTTTTTTAATTTTAAGCAAACAACTTTTTTTTTCATTTTTTGAAATTCATTTTTTTTGTTCTGTTGTTGATCTTCAAGTAAAAACCAATTTCAAACCTGTTGTTTATAAACACAGAACACTTAAAGACCATGAGGAACCCCCCAATGATGAGACCACAACTTAATTCACAAAAGCACCAAATGAAACAATAGCTTACAATAACCTTTCTCCTGTACATCGAAACAGTATAAAATATAGGTAATTTTCATGTGCATTAATTCATGGATTGTCTAACTTGTGAATCAGTTCAGCAAAAGGTGACAAATAGGTAGCATTTGCCCTAAAACAGGGTAAATATTTTTTTATACTAATCTACAAAAAGTGGTTCTATATATATATATTCTTAATGAGAAAGTGAGCCACCTAAAATGGCCTTATCAAAAAACTTTACACTGCCTGAAAAATGTAAAAACTATTACAGACCTCTAGAGACTTAAAATCAGACAGTTCTTCATTTCAAACTATTTCGGAAGTAGTCTGTTAGAAACCAACATTCTGTGCCTGTGTGGACACATATTGCTATGTCATTAAGAGACCGGCCAGAATGCCAGTCTCTGTCTAATACTTTCAAGTCTGTTTTTTTTTTTTTTACAGAAAAAAAGAAAAGAATAAAAGGGGGGAAAAAAGGAAAAAAGGAACACCGAAAACTTTAAACAAAACATTTTGCCACAGGTTGTGTGTGTGTGTGTGTGTGTGTGTGTGTGTATGTGTTAATACTCCTATCATAAATTTGACTACGAATAAATTTTGATCTTGCATAAATGCAGCAATGCTTTTCACATTGACTTCCCAGAATTCATATAGCTAGATGAGGTCACATGCAAATTTCAAAGGTTCAAACTATAGATCAAAGATCAGTAGGAGAACCAAATTATGATGTGAGGTCAGAAAGACATCAGAAACAATGACGGGACGATGAAACTTTTTTAAGACGTCACAGGGACATGCTAGGCAAACGATGAACTAACGGGCATGAAGATGTCTAGGGAAAAACAAGGAAGAGGAAAAAGTTATGGAGAGTCTATGCAGCAGAAACAAAAATCATTTTAATGGGTGCAGGAGAAAACTAATGCAAATTTTTTCATCATTAGAGTCCCAGCCATTCACACAATTTGCATTAACTGTACACTTGGTCAACAACGGCCACAATGAAAGAGCCCCAAAGAATCCATTAGAAAGGAGGTTTCTTTCTTTCTTTCTTTCTTTTTTTAAAAAAGGATTCTTATTTCATTTGGGGAAGGAAAAGGGTGGGAAGGAATCACGACCCCATTTCAACAGAGGTAACATCAAGAGGAATAGAAGTGGATTGAAGGGAATCAAGAGAAAGAGTGAGAGCAAAAAAACAAACAAACAAACAAACAAACAAACTCCAAGACAACTAAATTTTAAAGTAGATAATGGAAAAAACGGACAAGTTAACAAAGACAAAATACAAACAAGAGGAGAGAAATTATGAACCATAAAAGATGTAGGGTTCAACGGTGAAAAAGCACCCATTCTTGGCACGTGTACTCTAGAGACTACTTCAAAATGATCTAGCTACCAGACAGAGCTGGTCTTTAGGTATCCAATAAGTTAACAATAGGCAATAAATAACTTCCATTATTTCTGAGGCAGTAAAAATTTTTGTATAAAAATAGAAATGCTTTTTACAAATAAAATTTACAGGCCTGTGGCTTTCTTTTGTATCTATTATTATTATTATTATTAAATTTTTATCTTTCAAGAAACATCAAGTATTGTCATTCTTTTTTATTTATTTATTTTTTAAACCCTGTAGCTTTAGAAACAGATCTCTATGTCTTTTTTTTTATACTAATGCTCTTTACAAAAACAAAAAAAAACAAAAAAAACTTGAAAAACTTAAAAAACAAAAAAGGAAAACAAAACACAAATAGGTAAAATATATAAAGACAACCAGTGTTTAAACAGGATAATGTAACCACGTGTCAATCTGAAGCCCTAAGAATGGTAAATATTAAAGCTTCTTAATAAGAAGAAAGAAACAAACTGAAGTAATGGAAAAAATGTTGTGTTCTAAATGAGTCACTTTCTTGGCCAAGGGCCATAGCTTTATTAAGCAATTTCAGAACTGGTGCCATTCGGATAATTCAGGATTGCTTTCATTATCCTCATCCAAAGTGTTAAGGACACCAGGGCCGAGAAAGTCAAGTTGCAAGTTTTCTTTTTTGACAGCTCTAAATTTTTAAGATTGTAGCATGTGGATGGGTGCTTTCCCTTTAATGCTCATTAAAGTAAAAAAAAAAAAATCTGAGTTGCTAATTCAAATCTTGTAGGTCATCCCACAATTATTATTATTTTTTTTGGTTAGGTTAGCCAAGTTTCTCTTAAACAAGTGGGGAAAATGGAAGCAGGATTGTCAAATGGCTGTCTCTTAGAGATGGCGGGCCAGGTGTTCTTATGTTCTTTCTCAATCCCACCCCAAGCAAGGGTGAGCTTGCTCAAGAGACTTACCCTAAGGAAACTAAATTAAGAGCAGAAAGCTTCTGGGAAAACGGTCAGTAAGGTTTGCTGTCATTTTTTGAGCGCTTCAGCTGTACTTTCAGGCGTTTCATGCCAATTTGAAAGCCGTTCATCGCCTGTATTGCAGCTTGTGCCGAGACAGGATTGTCATAGCTAACAAAACCTAGAACGCACAAAAGTAGGTAAGGGGGGGAGGGGGAGAGGAAAAAAAAAACACGAGTGCGTAAGAACTAGCAGAAAATCATTAGCCCTCGGATTCTTTCACAGTGTTTTCCAGCATAAAGACTGAGAAGCATTTGATTTCCTTTCTTCAGTTCTGTCACTTCTACTTGCTTCCTAATTCTCTTACTGTCACTTCTGTTTGGTTTCTCCTTTGTGGCTTTAATAGGCAACTTTCTCAATTGTTCTTTCATTGATTACAAAATCCAAATTGCTTTTGGATGTAGGGGTACATTTAGTATTTTAGGTCCAAAATGATACAGTGGAGACACCATTTCAGACTTTGGGGTTTAAGACATCAGACCTACCAGATACCTTGGATAAAAGGGATACTATTTATATCCACTTAATTTCACAGATATTGAACTGTAAAGTAATAACATTTGGTTTGTAAAGCTTGCTAAGCCACAAAACTAAACAAAAGCTTTAACTAAATATCATATGTTATGCTAATGCATCTACAGATAGTCCTTGACTTATGACCACAATTGAGCCCAAAATTTCTGTTCTTAAGCAAGATAGTGAATTTTGCCCCATTTTATGATCTTTCTGGACCCAGATGTTAAGTGGATCACTGCAGCTGTTAAGTTGTGGCGCAGTTGTTAAGTGAATCTGACTTCTTCATTGACTTTGCTTGTCAGAAAGTCACAAAAGGGGATCACATGACTCTGGGATGCTACCACGGTCATAAATATGAACTAGTTGCCAGGAATCTGAATTTTGATTACATGATCCCAGGGATGCTACAATAGTCATAAGTTTTAAAAAACGGTCATAAGTACTTTTTTCAAGTAACCTTGTAACATTAAACGAACTGTTGAATGTTGAGGACTACCTCTATTAAGTTTCAATTGGTCTGGGACTATATGTTGGGGAAACAGGGGCAATGTATTATCAGGGTCAGTTCAGCTAAGAGACAGAGCAGGAGAAAGTGGGAAAATAATTGTGCCATTTAGACTAATGGCAAAATACACTATTTTCAATGTTCCTTCCTCCAAATTCTTTTAAAGAAAATAATTGACAGGGAAGAAAATTGATAATGTAGTTCCTTCCATACGACATTGGCTTGACGATAGAAGAGTTGTCAAGTTATTTATTTTTATTAATAAAATTCTCAAAGTATGACCCATATGCAACAGATATGGACCAGCACATTAGTGATTTATTATTTTATTCCATTCTTATGCTGGCTTTAAAAGTTTATAAAAAATTATGGTGATGCTTGCCACCATTAATTTTTTTTCTTCTTTTGAATGTTGAAAAAATTCACTTTGAAGTGTCTCTTTTCTCAGATAAGAGAGATACATTTTCCTGCTTTGTAACTTGTAGTTCAAATTATGCCTATCAAAGAATAAAGCAATAGAATATCAAACTAATTCAATTATAATACAACAGATTATGACTTTCCTAATTTTTGTTGTTGCAAGTTTATAATTATCCTGAATGTGTATATTATATTTATCAATTAAATTAAATATGCTTTTAATTGTTAAAAAATGCACTTTGTATATTGTATATTACATTTACCTTGTAGTACAAATAAACAAAGAGCAACACATACATAATAAAACTTAAGCAAAAATTATTAAAGGTATGGAAGATTAGAAGAAAAAGTTTTGAA
>JANHFM010003990.1:0-29193 GCA_032468115.1 Grayia smithii
GCCTCCAGTCCCCTAATCATCTTTGTTGCTCTTCTCTGCACTCTTTCTAGAGTCTCCACATCTTTTTTTACATCATGACAAGCAAAACTGGATATAGTATTCCAAGTATGGCCTTACCAAGAACTAAATGTCTCGAGGCTGATTCCACCCCTAGGCACTTTCTATCCTTCCCCTTTGGTTGCCCCAGATGAATTGGGACAAAGCACACTTACAATGGATTTTAAAAACCTTTCAGTTGCTTTGCAATTCAAACAGGTTGGTTTGGCAATTAGGGAATTGGGGAAAGACAGCATAACACCCTGGTTTTCAAAATAAACAGTGGGGCAGTTTTATGGACCCCATACTATTCAAACATGATAGCAGTTCCTATTTTTTTTTCCAGCTGTAAACAATATTTGAAAATTCACTGACAGACTTGCCAAAAGATTTATATGTGTGGGCATCAACAGTTTTCAAGGGCTTGTTGGTACCTTTCAAATGTCACATTTTAAATGCTTTGCCTGAAATTGCATACTTGCAACAGAAGAGAAATATTGCTAAATGAGCCTACTGTATTAGGATGTGTTAAAACAGAATGTATACATTATATACACATTATATGCTCTTGAAATATGTCATTGGCTTGGACCACTGACATGCGATGCGTACCCGATATGGAAATACGATTCCACAGCTGAACAAACAGTTCTTCTCTGGTTTGAATAATATAAATCATATTTGTCACAAGTTTTAACTGTTAGTCTAGTTGATGAAAGATTTGACCTGCATTGGAGAGAGAGAGGCCTGATCTGAATACCGGCTCAGCATGGATTTGTGGATATGCTTTTTGAGTCTTACTTCTGGTGTGGAATCAATTTGTCATTGTAACTTGCTTTGCAGGTTGAACGTATTGCAAATATGCTAATATTAGCTCTGAATTTCTATTAGCGGGGATGGCAGTGGTATCATGGGGGAACAGATCTGAAATAAAATCTGTGCTCATTCTAGCAACCATTGGGTTTTGTTTTTAAAAAGTTACAGTATTGTCTGTTCCTTATATGCCTGTGGAGATTTTCAGTCATCCAAGTCATGGTTGTCCCAAAGGTGCTTTTTCAAAAGGCAACTGGACTTTCTGGTTTTTCTTTGAAGACGTTTCACTTCTCATCCAAGAAGCTTCTTGGATGAGAGTGAAACGTCTGTTCGTGATATATAACACTGGATTGTTCATTACCCAGTTTATTGGATGGAGAGGCCTGTAAGTTTAAAAAGAAAGTTCTGTCAGCGCAAAATGCTCTAGGCCAGGGGTGTCAAACTCACATCGTCACGACGACATCACATGATGTATCGGGACTTTTTTCTCCTTTGCTAAACCGGGTATGGGCGTGGCCAGTGCGTAATGCATCCGCCCGTGGGCCGGGAGTTTGACAGCCCTCCTCTAGGCTGTTAGGGAAGGTTCATTCAAGATACTTTTGATATGCTGGCTTCATAAGCCCAAGAAAAGGTAAGGATTGCACTTAACAGTGGATGCTGTTTCTATATAAACTTAAAGATCTAGAGGACTTACGATCACGATTGAGCCCAACATTTCTGCTGCTAAGCAGGACATTTGTTAATTGGGTTTTGCCCCATTTCACCACCTTTCTTGCCACTAGTTGTTAAGTGAATCACTGCAGTTGTTACTAGTATGGTTGTTAAGTGAATCTGACTTCCCCGTTGACATTGCTGATTAGAAGGTCGCCAAAGGTTATCATGTGACCATGGGGATGCTACAACTGTCACGTGAAAAATGGTCAGAAGTCACTTTTTTCAGCGCCATTGCAACTTTGAATGGTCACAAAACGAATAGTTGTAAGTCAAGGACTACATGATAGCAGAAAATCAATGCTTTGGTACTCATGAAATAGATGCGCACCACTCTTAAAATGTCCATTGCTTTGTCTTTTATGTGTTTTAAAATATTTTATTTTACAGAAAAAGAGACCTTCTTGGATCCTTTTGTGTTAAGGGATCTCCTGCCAGCATCTTTGGGAAGTTACTATCGGTATGCAGGGTCATTGACTACACCTCCATGTAGCGAAATTGTGGAATGGATTGTTTTCCGAATGCCTGTCCCCATCTCTTATCGGCAGGTAGGTTGCTATTGTAAACAGTTTGTCCGATTCATTATTTTCTTAGTTTTGTTTTTTTTCTTTTTAACTTTTTTTCCCCCATAGATATGTTAGATTTCAAGCCCCTCTTACCCAACATGGCCACTAAGATTTTAGGAATTGAAGTCCCACACATCTGGAGGGTGCTGGATTGTAAAGGTCTATTGGTCTAGTAGTTCAGGCACTAGGCTAGGAAGCAGGAGACCATGAGTTCTAGTCCTACCTTAGCCATGAAAGCAGCTGGGTGACCTTGGGCCAGTCACTCTCTCTCCACCCAACTCACTTCACAGGGTTGTTGTTGGATGGAAAATAGGATGAGGAAGGTGTCTTGGATATATTCACCACCTTCAGTTATTTCTAAAAAATAATAAAGGCGAGATGCAAATAGATAAAATAAATAAAATATACTATAACCTGATTTCATCTCTTTTTCTTGGGAGAGTGGAAAAGACCTTCCTCTGTCCCACAAAAAAACCCAAAGTATATTCTTGATAGAAAAGGAAGCAATCTGATTTTGGTTTATTGTTCTCTGAAGCTCAACATCAGCCACTCCACACAAGAAGATAATAGAACGCGACATCTTATTTCCTTTTAAATGATCTTAGCTATTACTATTCTGTTCAGATATATTTAAACCACGGTATAAATATTTACACAGAATTCTTTATTCTTTTCCCATCTTCACATTTCTGCTTGAAAATTGTGCTAAGTCATTTTAGGCATACCCAGACACAGATTTGATAGATTTGAAATAATTGTGCAGAAAAGTAATGCTTTTTTGCTAATATATCGTCTTTGTCTATTTTTAAAATACCATGAAACTTGCATTGTGATGGCTCTAAAAAGGACATACAGATCTTTACAAGGGTATCATAGGAGGCCTTACTGGAGAACACACAAAATAGTACAAGGCAACAACGGAAAATTTTAAAGAGAGCAGTTCCAATCCAGAGAATATTTAACTGTTTAACAATTAAAAAGGCAATGGCATTAAAATTCTTTGTTTTCAAAAATTTTCTTTGTTGTCACTTGTCCTGCCTCTTTTAATTGCTGGTATAAATACATTTCATTGCAACAAAGGCTTCTTGGAAGACATTAACTGCTCCTGGAAAAGTCACCATCTTACATGAATGAATGAGTATAACTATTTAATAACGCACACGATCGAAGTAATTCAAAGCATCAAGCTGTCACTCATCCCACTAATTCTCAATCAAGAGGGCACACCAAATACATATGTCTTTCTTGACTGTTGTTCTTTCCTGTTTTCTCTATCCAGTGAGATCAAACAGTAGATTAAATCAAATCTACATATTTCACTGTTTGTTCCTGGAATTCACAATTACAGCAATAGCACATAGTGCTTTTCAGCATTCTCTAGTTTGCAGAGCAGTTTGCAGAGTCAACATATTGCCCTGAACAATCTGGGTCCTCATTTTACCGACCTCAGAAGGATGGAAGCTAAATCAATTTTGAGCCAGTCAGGATCAAATTGTTGCCAACGGGCAGAGTTAGCCTGCAATACTGCATTCTAACTACGGCGCCACCAGCAGGATTATGGTTCAAATATTATATGGAATGTTCTTGGAATAACTCTTAGAAGTTAATAACTGGGATGCCTTTATGTTATTCTAATAGTGTCAAATAAGTATTATTATTACTGGCAGGTTAAATCAATCTACTGCAGGTTGAAGGTTTTAATTGAAGGATATGGCCCATAATGTACCATAATGATCCAGTGTGGGACAGTAAATGGGTATTTTTCAATTTCCCAGTCTAGGGCAGAGAGACATTTGGTCCCTTGCATAAGAGAGAACAAGAATCTGGGTCTCTGCTCATAATCCAGCATCTTAACCACTGGATCACATTGGCTTTTTAAATTCCCCCAAATGCCTGATATTATAACAGTTTCACCAATGCGGTGAAAAGTTCACAAATCACATGTAGCCTAGCGGATCTCTCTAGCAACACTTGCTAAATTAACTCAAGTAAATTTTCGAAAGACAGAGATGGTAGATAGCAAATGAGTAAACTCGCCAAGGTTTCTCTGTGTGTATGTGTGCTCAATAGTGTGCTCAAGATTAAATTTAGTGTAAATTAATGAAATATCTCTAATATGAATATTATTATGTCTTTAATAACTATTTACTTGTGCAGCTTTAAAAGTTAACATTTGTTCACACTCCTGGGTCTATGTGCTGGCTTTTGTAGGCTACCTGTGCTTAAGATTGTGGATCTTTCCTATAAAAATACATCTACAATGTCTTTTTGCCTTACTTCTGTTGAACAAAAGGTTGCCTTCTCTTTGACTGTAATGCTGAAGGTCTCTTTAAATGATATTTTGAATCCAATTCCTTAAATGATAATTTGAATCAAATTCTTATAAGGATGTGATTGGATTATCTCCTAGAGCAGGGGTCTCCAACCTTGGCAACTTTAAGCCTGGTGGGCTTCAATTCCCAGCTTTGCTGGCTGGGGAATTCTGGGAGTTGTAGTCCACCAGGCTTAAAGTTGCCAAGGTTGGAGACCCCTGTCCTAGACTGTGTTATAGCTAGAATATATCTACATTACCAAGGTATTTAAATTAAGGTAAGGAGATTCATCTGCTTGGCACAAAGTCGTTTGGGGATTCCTGCTTTACAAGAACATTATCCAAAGGAGAAATATTTTTTAAGAAAGCAAGAAAACACTGGAGAAAAGGGAGACATGGTTCATCCCTTGTGAAATAGGATGGCATCCTTCGGTTGTCCTCTGTCTGTTAGACTCCTCGTTTTAGAAATTATATTTTTTTTACAAAACATGTCTATTTCTGTGACTGCAGCCAAAATGTCAGCATTTTTATAGAAAGTATTTTACAAAGTGGAGTGTGCCAATCTGAACATGGCTTTGATGTGCCAATTTTTCTAAAATGCAGTCTACTTACTAGTTTTTGGACCGCGGCCTTCATTCCAGAAAATGTTAAATACTCCTGGCTGAAAATAAGAGGAAATTTGAGAGACAAAAGTTCTATTTTTACTCCAGTTGTGGCTTCTGCTCGCAGACAAAACTTAGGCAGGTAGATATCTTTCCCAGCCTTTCCTCTTTTTTTTGCACATTTTTGTCATTCAGAGCACGTTTCTTGACCATGGCAACTTTAAAATATGTGGACATCAACTCCATGCTCCATGGAGAAATCTGGGGCATTGAAGTCCACACATCTTAAAGTTGCCAAGGTTGAGAGATGCTGATTTAGAGCTAAGCTACCTTGGTGGTGGTTGTTTCTTTTACAGTATGGATAGCCTGCAACACCATGGATATGGGATCTACTGTAAAGAATATGGAGTGTCCATACCCTGAGCTGTGATTGATATTACTCTGGAATGACTCTGTTTCCCTCTTTGGCAGAGTAATAGTAAAACAAAAACACAACACAACATAAAATAAAACAGAGACAGAGAGCAATACATATATATATATCTTTAAGCCACTATACTGAGGAGACGCTAGGAAATAATCTTTTTCTTGAGTCTCTTTGACATTAACTTTCTAGAGTGTGTTCCCGGTTGCCTGGCAGAATCGCAATGAGGCTAGATAAGGCTGCTGGCAGGGATTTCAGTGGGCAGACGTTTTCCTGTTTGATTTATCAGTCTTGGCATCAGGACTTCCTGCCATTTTGTGTTATTATCAGCTGCCCACATTTTACCACATTGTTTTTCTAATTAATGTCTTTTTTTTTTTCTCCTCTCCTCCTTCTTTCCCCTTATCCTGATTGTGGCTTTCAGCTGGAAGCCTTCTATTCCATATTTACCACGGAACAGCAAGATCATGTCAAATCTGTGGAATACCTACGGAATAACTTCCGGCCTCAGCAGAGCCTGAACAACAGGATTGTTTCCAAGTCGGCTGTGAAGGATGCTTGGAACCAACTTTCAACCAGCATGTTCGAAAATCCACTGGGCACTGAAGCCTCCAAAGGTAGAGTGGCTTTGTCCATTGAGGATCATGGGAAGCATCATCCTTTTAGGGCAGGAATGGGGAACGATGGCCCTTTGATGACAGGCTGGCTCAGGAATTCTGGAAGTTGAAGTCCACAAGTCATAAAGGGGGCACCGTTCCCCACTTCTGCTTTAGGATTTGTCTGATTGTTTGCATACATAGAGTGATCAGGAAAGCATGGCCAGGAAGTCCCAGGTAATCATTAGGCTTTTGATCAATATACTTTGTTTTCAAAATATTCGACATCACTCAAAAAGCAGTGTCAGGAATCTTGGTACTACAGGTAGTCCTTCTTTGGCCACTGTCTCATTTAGCGACCATTTGCAGTTACAATGGAAAAGTAACTTTGCAACCAACCCTCACATCTACACCCTTTGCAGGCCTGTAAAACAAAAGAAAGCTGAAGTAAGACCGTAAACACAGTCGAGATTTTGCTTAGTGACTTAATTGCTTAATCACCAAGTTTGCAGCCCCAATTGGCACTAAATAAGGAGTAATTGTAAGTAAGTAATTGTAATTGTTCTTATTGTAAGCCGTCCTGAGTCCCTCGGGAGAAGGGCGGCATAGAAATTTTAATAATAATAACAACAACAATAATAATAATAATAAATACATACATACATACAGATGAACTAGTAATAAATCACACGGGATTTACACACACACACACGTACACACACACACACACACACTTGTGATGCTTTTCCCAATGAACCACTCCTCTTCCTGTGCTTGTGTAAAGTTTTTTTTTTGGGGGGGGGGGAGGTTATATAAATTTGATGCTTTGGTGGTTCAGATGGGGAAAAAAATACAAGCAAAAAAATAAAAGCAAAGTTGCTGTTCTTGAGACAGTTTCTGTTTTGTTGCTACCAATCACTTTGTTGTCACTGCAGACTTTTTTTTTTTTGCCAGAGGGCAGGGAGGCCAGGCACTTTTGTAAAAAATATTGACAAGCAGAACTTTTAGACCAAAGTGCTTTTCTCTTCAAGTCACTTTTTAATTTTACTGTGTCTTTACTGTGATGCTGTTGCATTGATCTGCCTCTGCTCTCTCTAGGAGGCCTTTTGACTACAACAAAACTGCTAGAGAGACATGAAACCCCTCCCCCCTTTAATCAATTCACGAATTCTAGATATAGAAAGAGCTCCTTAGCTGTTTTTCAGCTAAGATGGGCCCCAAAGTATCTATTAAAAATCTGGAAATACTCCAATCTGTGTTGCTTGGGTGGGTTGGCTCAGTACAGCATTAAAGGCATTATTGTTACATCTGCAAGGTAGTTTAGGCAAGGACAACAAAGGGGAGCGGTAGCTTTAGGTTACCTTAACAGAATCTTGCAAGATTTAAAAGGGCAGGTAGTCCTCGACTTACAACCACAATTGAGCCCCAAATTTCTGTTGCTAAGCAGGATAGTTGTTAAGTGAGTGTTGCCCTATTCATGACCTTTCTTGCCACAGTTGTTAAGTGAAGCACTGCAGTTGTTAAGTTAGTAACATGGTTAAGTGAATCTGGCTCACCATTGACTTTGCTCGTCAGAAAGTCGCAAAAGGTGATCACATGATCCTGGGATGCTGCAACCATTATAAATAGATTCCAGTTGACAAACTTTGATCATGTGACCATGGAGAGGCTGCAACTGTCACAAATGTGAAAACTGGTCATAAGTCAGTGCTATTGTAACTTCAAACAATCACTAAACAAAGGTTGTAAGTCATCTGTCATGTCTCCCTGCAACCGGTAAGATCCCACAGGGTCGGGCTCCTCTGGGTTCCATCAGCTAAACAATGTCAGCTGGTGGGCCCGCGGGAAAAGGCCTTCTCTGTGGCTGCTCTGGCTCCCTGGAACCAACTACCTCCCGAGGTCCGGACTGCCTCCTCCCTACTGGCCTTCCGTAAAGCAGTTAAAACTTGGCTTTTCCTACAGGCATGGGGCTGCTAATCTCGCTGTTATGATCCAGTGAGATCTGGCCCCAGACGAGATATGAGTGTTCTTGTTATTTTTATCGTTTTGAAACTCGTTTTTAAATTTTTTACATTATATTGTGTTACTGTGTTTTATTACTCTACTCATCTCATCTCATGCAGGCTGTGGATGCCCCATTTCCCTCAATGAACAAAAAAAGAGAGGCATTCTCTGAGATTTGCTTTGATTGCCATGAGTACCAGCACATATGCAAATGCACATAAACAGTTGCTTTGGGAGAAGCCGTTGCGATCAAAAGCAAACTAAATTATTGTTAATAAAAAAAAATATGGCACTTCTCAGGCCCCTTAATGACAGTGTGATGGTGGCAGATTGGAATGGGCTTTGTAACCTCATCAGGAAACATGAATATTTATGGCTGGTGTGTTGGCCACCTCTGAGCCCCTATGAAAGGCAATAGCTTGCATTAGAAGAAAGTAGCAAATTGGAAGTTGTTGTTGTTGTTTTTAATTTTCAGAGCGACCCCTGGAAATATGTTGCATAGAATTACAAAGGTTTTCCTGCTTTGAATGAGTACCTGCAATATTTCCCATGTTAATAGCTGCTGCAGAAATGTTACGGCACCCTTATGTAGAGTGTTTTGTTTATTTTTTGGCATCTGGACTCAGTGAGAATGGCTCTGAATTCTTGGCCCAAAATAAAAAAATCAATCCATAGAATTATATCCTATCAAGAGCAAAGATAACAACCCAATTTGGTATTGTAGAAATAAATGGATAAATAATGTGGAGTAAATACATAATTTTTTTAAAAAAAATGGTTTATGAGTTAGCATTACACCTAAAAACATCATCAGTGCCTTATTCAGCAAATGATGTTTATTATGACTTATTGTATATAAACCTAGGTAGTCCTTTTTTGCTTAGTGGCGTTGGCTCATAAACTGTTTGAATGGAGAACCTGTAACTTTTCAGATATTATTGAACTACAATTCCCAGGATCCTCATCATTGATCATGTTGTTGGTGACAACTGCAGTTGAGAGCATCAGAAAAGCCAGTGGTTTTCCAATTCTTGCTGTAAAGACATACTCCATTGCTTGCCTGCTTGCTTAAGCTTCCTTTTGGTTCCTGATCTGGTGCCTCCTGCTTTCCATTCTGCCATTCTCCAAAATTCTAAGGTCCATCATTACAACAAAGTGTTGAGCTGCTGCTAAAGTTGCCTTCTGTAGTGGTATGTGAGAATGGCCATGGGAGAAAGAAGGAATAGCTGCAGCCTTGAATAATGGTCTGATAAACAAAATTTGAGTCCGAAGGAGGAAGAGCAACAAGGTGGATAGACTCTGTTACATTGGTGATGGATGTATCATTGGAAGACCTAAAGGACTTGGCATGGGGAAGGTAGTTATGGATAAAATCTATCTACAGAAGGTTGTTATTAAGAATTGGCCCCTCTTGATGCCACATGATTAATCAATCATGCGTTAAAGCAAGTGCATTTGAATTTTTTTATTTTCCAGATTTGTATTTTATGCTTCCACCAAAGATGTGGGATAGGTTTATTTAAACTTTTGTACTTTAATTTTTTTTTTCCTCAATAAAAGCTTGAGTTGACTGACACCAATGGCACTGGTGTACAAAAGAGCATATATCAGACACCACCAAAGGGTAACGTGACTTCCCACTTGACAGCACAGAGTAAGATATACGGCAGGAAAAATGTTAATTAAAACAAATAATAAAAGCAAAATTGTGATAGGCAACTGTACTCTATGATAATGACTCAGATCTCCTCGATTTAAGACTCGCTCAGTTTCCTGTATTGTTTGTTCAAAGTAAAACCCCTGACTTGAATTGTAAAATGCCTGGGCAAAGTCATTGATTCATATTCTCTATGTGTGGAGCGTTAAGTACCTGGCTAATTCTATTCAGTACAAAGCTATTTCTTAAGGTCTGATCCATGCAAAACACTTTTGTGTGGTTAAGATTATTGACCCTTCTGGATAATTGCCATGAGGCCACGAAGTTAGCAATCATAAGTACATTGCACACTGTTTCCAATATAATTGTACAGCTCAGCCTGAAAGAGCCACCTGTTCATTGTATATTTCATTTCATTTGAGAATTTCTAGATGAAAATTCCGTAAAAAGACATTCGCAGTAGGACTCATTAAAAGACTTTTCTCCCCTTTAAAATAGTACTGACCCCACTATTACAGCAAAATTATTAGCCAGGAGGTGTTCTTATGCATATATTGATGGCCCTGGACTAGATGGCTCTATAGAATGATTCATTCCCTGAGCTATTCTTTATCCCAGCTATTGTTTATGTCACCATGGATTGGATGGCAATGAGAACTCTTTCAAAGTCTTGGCATATGTCAAAATGGAATCCATCTGTCTTGAGTAATGTTTGTAGGAGAGCATGACAAAGGTTTATGATGTCAAAACTATCTTTAGTGAAGTCAAAATTGTGAACCCACCCAGAGGTCTGGCCTAAGATTTAAACTCCGGTTTTGACTGGAGCCCACTTTACATATCATGATTCATTAACTGAATTTAACCAGCATTTTGCCTGCTGGTCAGTGAAGACACCTGTTGTAAAATAGCAATATTTCTTCCAAAAGCTTGCATATTGTAGGCCACCTATTCTGATCTTCAGTGGGCTGAGTAAGATAATGATGGTTTGTCCCAAAAGTGCTTTTTCAGGAGGCAACTGGACTTTCTTGTTTCTTCTTTTGAAGATGTTTCGCTTCTCATCCAAGAAGCTTCTTCGGGTTTGACAGGATAGTGGGGAATGGAAGGATTTATATTCCTTGCATACAGCTGGTAATTTATATCCTTTTAGAGCAGGGATGGGCAACTGTGGCCCTTTTACAACCTGTGGACTTCAACTCCCAGAATTCCTGAGACAGCCATGCTGGTTCAGGTTTGCTGGGAGTTGAAGTCCCCAGTTCATAAAGGGGCCATAATCACCCACCCCTGGCATATGTGCATGGAAGCAAATAATTTTTACATGGTCGCTACAAATGAACTCTGGATACCCAGGCAGCTGTGAAGATTAATTAACCATAAATTCACATTTTTTTAAAAAATGTTGATAATCCTCATATTGGCACAATTTTCTTACTTGGGGACAAATAGGCTGAGAAAAAATTCAGGAGAATAGCAATGATCTTTTCTCTGTAGAAAAAAAATATATTCTTGAAGCTGTTCCAGTGTAAAAGCCAACACTTGTTGGAGAACAGGTAATTAGTGTAAGATCACGTTTCATAAAACCTAATCAATTCTGGAACATAAACCCACTTGGTTTAATTTTCCATATGTTAACATTGGATAGACCACTAGCTGCACTTCATAGCAATCCAGGATAACCCGATCCCCTCTAGTCATCTCACAGAATTAATCTTTAAACTTCATTACATCTCTGTTTTCCAAATATAGAAGATTAAATCTAAACAGTTTACAAATGTAACTTTTAAATGTTTATAAATGTTCCAGGTTTGATTAATTCAGAAGGAGCTTACTGTTCTGGTACAAGATGGAAAGTTTAACACACCGGTTAGAACTGTTTCCTGACTGCCTTGTGACTCTTATCCTATTAAATGGTGTGAAAAATGCTGCTACTCTGCGGAGGAAAGCAATGGAAGGTGCTATTGATGGAGCATTAATTAATCCTTCAATGGTAAGCAACTTGTCTCCATTTTACATATTCAGTAATGTTCAGAATTCACTAGGTCACATACTGTCTGTAAAAAAAAAAAATCCAGTGAGTAGAAACTTCTAAGGAGATAAATAATTTTCACCTGATTTTTTAAATTGCCTGCTCAACCTTCTGGAACATAGTTTCTAGTGATTTTGTTTTCCTTCTTGATCCTATTTCTGTGAAAAGTGTTTTGTTGAAGTTCTTTTAAACAGAATGCCATTATTATTTTTTTCCTGAAAGCTAAATTATAAATATTAAGAGAACTGGTAGGTGTCTTATCTTTCCATGGGTAGAAATGTGATGCATAATTTAAATTTTAATATAAATATGGAGTTAGCCTAAATGTACTATTCCATTCCATAGCTGTAAAGTAGGGGATTGCTTTCCTAAAGTATCATTTTATTAGATTAAAAAATTCAAGTTGTTGTTCTGGAACTGATACAGCAGTTGAAAACTTCATTATATTTTTTCTGACAGGTTGTTGATCCTTTTCAGATACTAGTAGCCGTAAATAAAGCTGTTCATCTCTACAAAATTGGCAAAATGAAGACAAGAACACTTAATGCTGAAATCATATTCAACCTTTCACCGAACAATAATGTGAGATAGTTATAATTGGGGCTGAGATACTGCAGTTCCTCTGCCTTGTTTCATGTAGCTGTACACTCTATAGACATATAACTTTATTCTTTGGGCTATTCTTTCTGTTCCACTTTATGGGTTGGTATACCGTCAGGAGAAAAAGAGAAAGAAATGTTGAATTATATTGAGAAAGGAAGAGAAAAAAGTAGTATAATAATACAAGAAACTTCACCTACTATTGGGATTTGTTTTGTTTTGTTTTTGCTAGCCTCCAGCTGCAGCTCCCCATTTTACTGGAGACGAAAGCATAATCAAAGCAGAAGTGCCATGGTGATGCAGTGGTTAGAATACAGTATTGCAGGCTGACTCTGCCCATTGCCAGGAGTTCAGTTCTTATCAGCTCAAGGCTTCCATCCTTCTGAGGTCGGTAAAATGAGGACCCAGATTATTGGGGGCAATATGCTGACTCTGTAAACTGCTTAGAGAGTGCGGTAAAGCACTATGAAGCAGTATATAAGTCTAAGTGCTATTGCTGTTGCTATAACATGCCCCCCCCCCAATGTTAGCCATTCTTAAATTGTACTATGCCCTAAATCAGGGATGTCAAACTTGCCTCATCACGGTGTCATGTGACATATCGCGACTTTCCCCCCTCGCTAAACCGGGTGTGGGCGTGGCCAGCATATGACATTTGGCCTGCGGGCCGCGAGTTTGACAGCTCTGCTCTAAATCAATTTTTCAATATTGACTGAAAGTATTGAGCTGAAAGAAGGAAATATTAAATACCTTATTCATGGTTAAGTGAAAATAATACGTAGATCATTGGATCTTCTAAATGGGAAGATTATTTTTGGAATAACATCTAGATTGTCAGGTACTAATGACTAATGACTAATACAAGACTATATTCTCCTTTAATGTTAGATTACAGATGCCTTCAAAAAATTCGGCATTTCTGATAGCGACTCTGCAGTACTCATAGTTTTGATTGAACACGAAGGGAAAACTGTGAACTTGAAGGATCTAATAAGTCAAGTAGACGGCCAGCAAGTTTCCATAGCAGATCTCTCTGAAATAAGTGACGTACCAAAAATTAAGAAGGTTTGTTTCAGCTTCTTTGAGTTAAGAAGATATAATAAACGAGCATTTTAATAAATTAAAACATTGAAGTTTCATGCAATTTAACAGGTGTTCACTTGAGTATTACCATCAAGCCTAAGATAGTTTTCGCTCAGATATGGTTGTATAAGATTGCAAATTTATAAAAAGGTGTTTGCTTAATCTTTCACATACATACCTTACCTCCCCCCCCCCCCCAAAAAAAAAAAATCTAACCTAAATGTCAATGTAGTCAAGCCTTTTCTTAACTTCGAGCTACATATTTGGAGACTAGCAGAACGAGGAAGACTGATGTAACTAATAAAAAATGTAAATGTCATAATACAACCTATAAACTAGGGGTAAGCAACTTGTGAGCTGTTAAGTGTCATGTCTCCTGGGCTGCTGAAATTCAGAGGAAGATGATATTAGTACACTGAAGTGAGTTTCTGGCTTCTTTCTGCACTTCTCCTACATTTTCAGAAGAAGTTTATTGAGATATTTTCTTTTATTCTGTGGCTCCTTGATCACTCCATCAGTAGCCCTTTCAGGGCAACTCTGAAGTGTAAAACTGCCAGTGGTATCTGGTCTCCAGGCGTTGAGTGGATGACCCCCCCTTCAAACCATTTAAAACAAAAATAAATACTTTGTAGGATCATGCTGTCCCTTGAGAAAATCACCATTCTATTATCTTTGCAGGTATATAAGCTCACTCCACAAGAAGAAAAAATAGGCACCTTACTGGATGGCATCATTTGCAGAATGGCAACCAAAGAAATATGACTGCTTTAGGACGACAGCAGTTGGTTACTGAAAAGAAATTTTAATTTTTTCCTCTCTTGTCATGCCAGCATTAAACGTATTTTGGAATATCTGATTTGATTTGAAGCACAATTTTATTACACGAAGCATAATGATACAGCTTTTTAAAGTGCTCTGCTGCCAGTAATTAATGATTGTCAAATGTAAATATTAAAAATTTTAAATTGCAGAATTCTGAGGCCATTTCCCTGCTTTGCATGTCACCGTGATTCTTTGACTCAAAGTCTCAATTATTTTCTGGAAAATTGATGAGTTGTTATTTTTCTTTGGGTGGTCATGGGAGCGTACTTCTTCCCAAGCTTTCTGAACATCACACACACCTGGTTTCTTGTTATTAGTAAACAAGAAAATGCAGGCTGCACCAGACTGGTATCTACAGTACTCCAATGGAACAGGCCCAAGATCATATTTGGAAGATTTCTTCCTTAATCTTGGATCTGAATTGCCCTAATCTAGTTTTTCTCAATTTGGTGCTTTCTGTTTGTCTTTGAAATACAGCTGCAATGGTCATGTTTTCTGGAAATTCTGGAAGTTGTAGGATCAATACATTTATTGTGCTAATGCTAGGTTGGGAAGCCTGACAGCATTAATCTTTGAACATGGAGCACTTTGTTCCAAATCTTGCAGCTTTTTTTTTTTTTAGTTTATAGATCTATGTCTGTGATTACACTTTAAAAACGTAGAAAATGTTCTGTCCTACTGCTTCCTTGGGGTTATGTCAAATTTGCTCCCCAAACAAAGACATTTAAATTGGATAAATACACTCCTCAGAATGATATCACCAAAGCCAACCTGAGACTTTGACCTTTATCTATTTATATTTCATATTTTTTAACTGTCCATCTCCCTCAGATATTTATAACATATACAGTTGTAGATTTGGCCACCAAATATTTTTATTGGTAAGCTAGATGCATTTGATTTATTCATACAAACTGTAACAATCTCCAGATGCTTCTTTGAGGTTATGAAAGTTGAGAAGCTCGGGGTTCACATATCAAGCTAAAACCTTTTCAGTTCACTAACTCCTGACCTATTTACACATTGCCCAGTTAGACATGGGAAATTTAGAATATACATCATAATTATGCATTGTACTATATTGTTTATAGAAGAAATAAAGATGTCAGCCGTGAAATCTGAAACATAAGCCACTTGTTGAAAAATAAAAAGATTGGCACAAAATAAAATTACGTATTACCCAGTTTTCCAACAGTGGATTTGAACGTGTGTCTCCATGGTTCTAACCTAGCACCTTACTACTGCATTAAGATTATATTTGCAATATTTTCTTATGAAGGATTAGGCAACACGGAATAGCAAAAGTTTGATTGGTTTTACAAATTACCTTTTTAAAAATCTTGTTGAGGAAAAAAAGAATGATAACTGATGAGAAATGGAAATAGAAATGGATGAGAAGGATATAGAGCTTTGAACACAGCTCAGCCTTGGTAGCACATTTTATCATGGAAAATTAAATACTTGTTTTCATTCCCTGACAAAACAAATGGCATATGGAATATATCATTCGTCTTGCTGGCTGAAATGAAGCTTCTATTTTTGGTAACTAACTGGTAGCGAGCAGGTAGATTTAAATCATATCCTTTTTTGAACATAAATGAAAAATGGCTCGCGTGCAGTTAACATAAACTGATGTTCTCAACCTTGGCCGCTGGAAGATGTGTGGACTTCAACTCCCAGAATTCCCCAGCCAGCTTTGAAAATAATTGTTTTTATTTCACCGTATAATTTAAAATCTGGGAATCCCAAGAATAATCTCTAACATTTCCTTCTTCAGTAGACATGTTAAGAAAAAGGATGTTTTTTAAAAAAAACACCAGATTTTATTTGGAGAGGTGTTTGGTTAGCTGAATAGTTTTTCTAATTCAGTGTTTCTCAACCTTGGCCGCTGAAAGATGTATGGACTTCAACTCCCAGAATTCCCCAGCCAGCTCTGCAAAAACTGAAATTTCAGGCTAAGCTTTCTACCTAAAGGAATGCTTGTGGTTGGTAAAGCCCACTATTATTAGTTTTTAAAGCAACCTACACATAGTTTAAATCAAACTTCCCCAATCCAATGTTCCCAGATGTGCTGCACACAGCTTTCCATTATTTCTTGCCAGAAAATAAGAACTATATTCCTAGGGTCATAGGGATGATGATCAGAATCTCTTTTTCCAGAGCCATAAAAAAATGTAAGAAAAATCAGGTACAGGTTGCTGATAACTAGACTTCATTTAAAAATAAGGAACAGCTTTCTGATAGTAAAATGTGTATAATATGGAACAGTGTGCCTACAGAGATTGTAGGATCTCTATTTTTGGAAACTTATAAAAGGCTGGACATTTTTCTGTATATTTTGTATTGCAGAGGGTTAGACCATATCAATGGTGGGTTGCTCCCAGTTCGGTCCGGTTCTTTTGAACCGGTAGTAATGGTGGCGGGAGGCTCCGCCCACCTGCTTGGATGTCATCGTGGACAATCTGCATGCACAGAAGCTTCTGCACATGGGTTCCCGTTGCAAACTGGTAGTAAAGATAGGTGGAACCCAAGCCCTGAACCATATCGGTGGTCTAATCATATCAACTTGGCAACTTTAAGAGGTGTGGAATTCTTGAAGTCTACATACCTTAAAAGTGACAAAGCACAGAAACACTGGGCTACAGGATCATTGTGGACCCTTCCAACTCTACAGTTCCATGGTTTTAGGAAAACTGAACGTTAAACTTTTCTTCCTGGTATTTATGGGTGTCTAACAACCACCCCTAATTTGGTATGCTCTAGATATCTTGTACTACAATTCTCATGATCCTTACTCAGCATGCATATTAACCATATTAGCTGGATAATGAGATTCATAATTTTATCTTCAGTGGGTCATGAAATTTAGGAAGTCTGATGTCATATATTCTCAGCTTCTGTGAGTAAATTTTTGGGCAATAAATGGTGATCCTCTAGCAAAGAAACAATACTATAATAATCACATGTTTAAACATAACCTTTACCACAGGAACTCAGACAGTTTTTCTAATGCTAATTAATTCACTTTTCCAATCCTTCAATATTATGGGCAAGTGTTACATTCACGCTGCGGATAAAAGGGAAATGACAAGAATTTTCTAAATGCCAATGGTTAGGTAAATGGCAGGACTCTTGGAGTCCTTTCCTTTCCTTTCCCACACTACTTGAAGAACCCAAAAATGTCACTGGAGCATCTTTCTGCTTCTCATTGCCCTCCAGATAATGGGAGCTACAGTACTTTGTTTTTTTTAATCAGGGTGGCCATTAGCCATGATGGCCAATAACTGCATGACTTAAAGTTCAGCATCACTGGATCTCAGTCTTCTGAGCTAGAAATCCTGCTATGCACTTAGCTATAAATTAAATAACATAAACCGCTACATAGGGGTTCAGATTCCAGTAATCCAGTTTTCTATTAACATTATATAGTAAGGAGGAAGAGCATAGCATTATTGTTATCTACCCATTTTTTAAATAACTGAATTTAGCCTGAGTAGAGGGCAAAGTCTAGTTAATTCAGAATTAAATTCCAGATTACAATGAGACTTATAATCAGTGAAGCATGTACAGGATCCATTTTACTGAATATTGAATTGGATCTACCACCTGCATAGTCAACCTACCACCTCAATTCTTTCCTAATGATCATGTCCATATTTTGGTGCCTGAAATACGATTCAAGATTCAAATACGAAATACGATTCAACATCACATTCATGATGTTGAAAGACATCTCCAGATCAGCAACTTATTGATAAAACAGTTTTGAATATGGCTCTTTAATAGTTAATTTAAGAGTGTTACAGAAGAAAAGAAGAAAGAAAAAAAGATTAAGTAAGCTCAGTAATCTTTCCTTGTCCATACTCCCCAGACTGCAATGAGAATAACCATGATGATCAGTGTATAGAGTAAGCGGACTGTTGTTTGCTCATTTTCACACCAGTCTTTGCAGCCAAAAGAATTGTGCCAGTTCTCTCTAGGGTATGCTGATGGCTTAGGCCGATGAGCACGAAGACAATGAATCCTGCCAAAATAAAAACACCAAGATTAGTAATTTCCTTCCCTATCGTCTCTCCCAAAGGATGCGTGATGAACAACAAAAGGAATTTAGGATTACTAGGTAGTTACTAGGAGTTATGTTTGTCTTAAAGACATACTCACAAAACAGCGAGGCTGTTCATCTTCAGTCTTAAAACACAAAGTCTTTATCAGATATTTGATTCCTATATGCACTACGTTTTTTTTTTAAATGCAGATATTGTTGCTTTACAAGAAAGTTAACTGTTCCTTCTCTGATCAGCATTTAATATGAATTTCAAATTGTTGAGAAAATTGATGGGCATGCTGGATACATGCATTGCTGTTCAATTCTAAACATGGAATTTTGACGGGAAATAAATCCCACGAAATTCAGTAAGACTTGAAGGAAAATAAGCATGTTTAACATTGTGGTCTGAATCTTGTTCTATTCATTTTTTTTTTAATTTAACGAACTGAGAGAGAAAAAAAGGGAGAGATAACAACAAAAACAAATCATGTCTCCAACTGCATTACATCTTGTTGAATATATCTGTTGTCTCATTAAATATATGTATGAGCTTACTTTTTCCATTAAGCCAAGGAACTTGGAAGCATAAGTTCCACTGAAATCAAAAGAAGAAGAAAAATCCAATGCATATGTTTCATTAATTTCACTTTGAGTTTAGGTGATTAATGTACCTCGAACAGTGGTCTAAGAGTAGTTCTACTTATTTTGGAAATAGAATTGGAATAGCTATTTATAATGGACTTGCATTGGTTTTTATCACAGTAATAGCATCATCTATTCAACTTGACCATTTTAATAATGGAGTCCTAGTTAGTACATAGATAGGAACTCACCAAATAGATTACAGTACTGAGAAACTAAATATATATCTTGAAAGAAGGTACCATAAGCTAATTCTGTCTTACTGTCAAGAAAACACCGAGCTAATGATAGAATCATGATATGCAGTACTCTTGTACTGCTATAATATTCAATTGATGTTATAATTTGTTAAAAATGATAGTTATTGATGGCTTGCAGCTGGACCAATTCTGGATTGGAGGAGCATGGCATATGCTGCAGTCCTAAACACACTTATCTCTGTAGCACATCTTTTAATTTCTTTGTACAACTTCTTTCTGGGTAAGAACATCTGAAAACCAGATCCACTAGCAATCCACTCCTTTCCTCAAATGTTTAAATGGATATGGGCACCCCACATAAACAATTTGAAATTTTTACATCGCTATAATAGACATTTGGTTTTAAAATAAAAGATTGCATGCAAATAAATGTAATGTAAATTTCCACTTAAAACAGCAGGTCCAGAAAAATGAAAGTATAAAAAAACCTTTAACTCTGTTTTCCATCAATTTCTGGCCTTTCAGGAGTTATCAGTTAAACTTTAGGCAAACAGAAGAGTCTGGTAATCTAGACAACATCCTCGATTCCTTCGGCTTTTGTGTTCTCAAACCTCCATAGTTCACAGCCTAATCTTCCAGCAGATGTTATGGCAAAGCTTGCAACAGTTCTGTATTTCTAAAAACAACTCCTTATCAGAGTCCCTAAAACTCAGCTGTAAAGAGGGGGGCAAAGGATAAATGACAGTGAAATTGCTTCCTGCTTTCAGATTATGAACCCAGGGTCACTTACCTCCTAGACACATTCATTTCTTTCTTGATGGCTCTTCTGCCTTTTTTTCCTCAAAGCCAAGGGCCTATTAATTGGGGGAACCAGTAGCAAAAAAAAGCTGTTTTGTGCAACTAAACAGGATTAAATGCTAGGAAATGCCATGGATCTGTGGCAGGTCCTGATCAGACTCGTGTTCTCTTTCCTTACTGGCTATTCAGTCTTTATAAACAGAAGCTGTTAAATCTATCCTTTTTCCAAAAGTGGAATAGTGGAAAAGTCCTCCCTACTTATATCATGTGTGTCTTCAAAAGGAACAGAACAGGAGGGGGGAGTGATGGGGGCAGAATAAGGGAGGCAAGCTTTACTGAAGTAGACACCATTCTGTTTCAAAACTTAAGGAAAAGATATTTGGAATACTGTTTTTTTTGTTTTGCATTGCATTTTGCATTGCATTTCTAGATTTGAAAAAAAACAAATCATTCCTATTTATCTCAAGAACTTAAGTTTGTTACTGTTAGCAATAAACAAGTTAACCGTTGAGCTGTGTCCTGCCTCCTCATTGCCCTCTGGATCAGTATTTATCAGTATTACAGCCCAAATCTCCAATATTATTTCTTCTTAAGGTATTATGTGAAATTACCTGCATTACTTGGAAAGGGGAAGCGGGGCGGAGAGTAGGAGTCTGATAGCATCTTTTCCAACCAGGGGTGAAATCCAAAATTTTTCCCTACTGGTTCTGTGGGCGTGGCTTGGTGGGCATGGCAGGGGAAAAATATTGCAAAATCTCCATTCCCTTCCCTCCTGAGGGAAGGATACTGCAAAATCTCCATTCCCACCCCACTCTCGGGCCAGGCAGAGGTGGTTTTTAATGATTGTTAGTCAGAAAAGATACTACTGGCATCATTTCTGTTATAGGAAATACCTAACTATATGGTTATTATAATATAACTGTCAATTAGAAGGGAATCATTTGATCTTACCTTGTGTCAGTTGGCTCCTCCCACGGGGTATAAAAGGGAGAGTGCAGGTGACCAACTGTCATTACTGTGGTATTAGTGTTAAGACATGTAATACAGAAGTGCTTAGTTATGCTTTTCTTTATAAGTTATATTGAAGAAATAATAATAAAAGAATATTAATTAATTCTAAGAAATCCTGAATTATTGAGCTTTGATCCTATATATTCAACATATTCATTTAATGCTGCTGTAGTTTTGAACAGTCACTGAACAAAAGGTTTTAACTTCAGGACTACTTGTATTATATTCAGAGTGTTAATGTTTGAATGTATTAGTGTCTTGTATCACAGAACAAATTATGGTCATCACAAACTTTCTAGTAAGTTTCTTTCCTATAAGCACTGTATTTAATTGATAGCTTTAAATAGTTATTGATATTTTAAGAGTTTGACAGAGTTTCTTACCAATATTAAGATAAGTATAACTATCTACCTGTTGTAACATGGAACAGAATGTTATAAGATGTTGGAGAATATATGTATATAAAATTATATTCATCTAAACAAACTTAAATTTCTTTTCATATTAAAATTAATTTTCTTAATTGGTATAATCAGTGAATAGAGTTGCAAGTAAACATCTATATAAAATAAGTGTACAGTTGTACATAAATATAAAATAAATATAAAATAATTAAGTTCAACTCTTAAGTATAACTCTACATCAAATCTGAGGCCTAAAAGGTTACTTCCTGGGAACATGGCTAACTGAACCCCAGGGAGAGATCTCTGAAGAATTTTTCCCTAGGGTATAGCTCTTCTGCCTTCTAACTTCTAACTGAAGGGACTGGCATCCCATAAGTTTTTATGACCCACCCAGTCAGGGTATGTTGAAGAACTTCCCCTTGTAACCCTTCAATACAGCTATAAGCCAGCAAATGGCTTCTGGAGTTGAACTCCAAAACTATCTGCATGCCAAAAGCTGGGAGGGGAGTGGCTACAATGTGTTTGGGGTTGAATTCACCTTTCAAACGCCTTTCTCTTCTTAATCACCTTCAATGACTATTAATCTTGTTTTTAAGTCAACTTAAAAAGAGGCTCTTTCTAGCTACAGCTTGCTATACCTTTTTGAAGACTTGCACCATTTTAGTGAACTTTTTTGTCTCAAAGAACAAGAAAGAAGGCTGCTAAGGCAAACCAAATAAGGATGCGTGGTGAGAAAAAAAAACTGACAGAGAAAGATAAAGATTGAAAGTTGTGATTTTAATTTACTATTGTAGTAACTTGTAGCTTGATCTTCCTAGCTGTGGATGGCTAAAATCTTCTGATTCTGATTAAAAGATGAAGCCAAGATGGTGGAGCTAAGTATTAGAGATACATTTGAATGGTCTCTAAATAAAGCATGTCAATTTGTTGACCAGCTGTTCTCTGATGATAAAAAAATCCTCTCAAATTACTTCTGAGATGCAAACATGTGGAGACTGTTACCAAACTGCCAAGGCAACTTCACAAGTAGCTGAAAATGCAGAGGAGTTTATCGCAGTTTTGGAAGAACTTGATATTAACTTTCACTACTATGGTTCAAATGTAAACCTCTCAACACAACTGAAAGAAGAGCATTGAGAAAAAAGACAAATTTAGGACTTTTTCTTTAATGACATTAACAAGGTTGAGGATTTCATGATAAAAAAGGACTAGAAGTTTTTGATACTTCTAGAGAAGAAAAAGATTTTACTCCATGAAGATAAGCTGGAAGGAGTGACTTAAACTTAATGAGTTAAGTGGAATCAGGATGCATTTTTCTCTGCTTGATATGTGCAACTGAAAGAAAGGTTTAATCCAAAATTTTAAAATGTATTTTTTACATATATATATATATAATGCTTAAGTAATTTTTAATGTAGGCAAAAGATATTGAAAATATATTTGAGAGTACCTGTATTAAGAGAAAGTTAAAGAAAATGATGTACCATTTTTTTTAAAAAAAAACTATGTTAAAAAGTATGTTTATAAAAGAAAAATATATATTCTATAAGGATAGTTTGGAGGAGGAGATCTAAACACAATACCAATGTTTAAAGCTTGTATGTTAAGAAGTCAAAGAAAAAGATGTATTAGAAAGTTTTGATTTTAAAAAGTGTTGTTGTTTTTTTAAAAAAGTTTAGTACTCTGAAGGAAAAAAGGTTTTTCCCCTTTCCTTTCAGTAAGGTCAAAGAATTTGAAAGAATACAATAAATTTTGCAAATAAAAATGGTGACAGTTCACAAAGATTACTAGGTGCAAATAATACACATTATTTCCATAGCAAGGAAGATAAAGCAGGAATGGTTAAATTGATTATTTTATTCAAAGAGGAAAATATGTTCTTATTTGGATATCACTTATGGATTTTGACCTTGGTTTTGTTGATTAGAAAGATTTGGTGTTATAGGAATGGCTAGTTATATATCAATGTGTAAAAGCAAAAAGTTGAGGTTGGAGTGTGTTTATCTTGTACTGTGCTAAGAAGAGTTGAAAGTCAATGCCACCCTTTCTTTTTTCCTCTTTCCCCTTCTTTCGAGGTGGGGGAGACTCTCTCTCAATGAAGTATCTCACACCCCCTTTTCCCCACTCCCTTTCCTTACCTTAATTTCCTACTTTTCTTCTCTTCTTTGTATTTTATATAATAAAATAAAAATGGTAAATGGTAAAAATCTGAGGCTTAGAAGGTCAAAATGTCCTAAAATACATGTTTTATGTTAATCTGAAAAATAAGACTCATTTAATGTAATTGTCCATTCTTCTAAACAATCTTGTTGACAATTGCACTGTCAGTTGGTAGTTTTGCTGATTTAGAGTTCACATGGGTGGGCCAAATATATTGACATATATGTCTTTAGCTTTATATCCCATCACAAGGAAAACTTAAAACTATATTTTACCTTGAAAAAGGATGAACACTCGGACATCTTTTTTCAAGGTACAAATATGTAATTTTTATGTTTGCCACTCGCTCTTACTGAAATAGATTTTAAGCAGCTAACAATAGGTGAAAACCAAAATTCAGTATTATACAAAAATAGATTGTAACAAGATAAGATAATGTACTTCTTTATTTTTCAGTTGCATAAGAGAAACCAATTCATTGTGTAACATGAGCATATGTTGATAAACAGAAGTTTTGGAAATAAAGCGCTTCATTTACCACAAAAGAAACATACATATTTGAGTCAGGTAGAAACAAGTAGAGATGTTAAATTATCTAGTTTGTTCTGATACCTAAATTGTAAAGATACACAGGTGAAGATTTAAACTTGAAGGCATGCAAAGAGAGATTTAAAGATGTAGCTTTTGATAAATCATTATTTTATTGCAGACAGAAAAGCCAGTAATAGTGAAGAAAACATCTACTGCGAATTGTAATATTCAGCCCACATATTTATAATAGATTGAACAGTCAAATGAGATATTTGATTTTTTTCAATTACGCATTGTAACAGATTGATAAATCTTGTTTTTTGGTGGGAAAAGTAAGCAGCATCTCTGCATGGTTATTGTAACAAGCCAATCTAATCCCACCAACTTTTCTTCTGACCTTGTCCATTTCTAGCTCTCATTTTAGCTGAGGAAGTCAATTCAATTCAAATCTTTATTGTCAGAGTACATGTGTACAATGAAATTGGCTGAGCCTCCTTTTGTGGACCCCTCCCAACCCAATACAACTCACAGTGAAAGGTAGTAAAAGAAAAATCCCTAACCCAGTGAATCCTACTAACAAGCACACAATACTACTGCATCATGTGAATTTATTGCACATTGCACCAGCCCCACAAGTCAATTGTACTATCTTGTTGTAAAGTTACTTTCCATTCAGAAGCCTGTCAATCCACTGATAAAAACTGTTCTTCAGACTATTTGTGCGGCTGCTTATGCTTCTATATTTCCTTCCCGATGGCAGGAGAATAAAGAAGTGCTGACCAAGGTGTGAGTCATCTCTGAGGATTTTCCTCACTCTTCTAAGGCAGCGAGCCCTAGCGATGTCATCTAGTGATATTAAGGGACAGCCCACAATGTTTTGCGCTGTGCTTACCACCCTCTGTATTGTCTTTCTATCCACAGCTGTCAGGCCAGCATACCACACCATAATGCAATGAGTGAGGATGCTTTCTATTGTGGACCAGTAAAAGGAGGTCATTAGTTGTTGTTCATTTACTGGTCAAAGTGTGGTTGACCAGTAAATGAGAAGGTATTTGCAAAGTAGTTGCCTGTTCCAAATTGTAGCTTGAAAAATCTTCTTGGTATACTTTTTTTTTGTTCTTTGTGCTCTGAAGCTTTGGCCTCTTGGGCAGCAGCATCTGTAAGAAACTGCAATGACATCAGAATGATGACAATATGTATGCAGTTACACAATTATTTAGATGAAAGTCACAGCATTTGCATCATGATATAATGGCAGACATTTCATCATTTGCTCCCACTTATCTCCCTTCCTCTCCTTTGCATGAACACCTATGCTTTCTGGAATATTTTAAAGCTACCACATACCTCAGCCAGAAAACAAAATTTGTGCCAACAAACAACTGTCTGTGTTTTCTGGCTTTAATGGGCTTGCTTGAGGGAGCTCATGAAGAGGCAATGAAGATTCCAGATATTCCTAAAACAAAATCTCTAGGAGGGAAAAATACCAAAGTGAAATAGAGGAATTGGATGATTTTGCTGAGTGAATAAATCCATGGTCAATGCCCCCAAAATGAATATCGGGCAGAAGTTCAAAGGAATTTATGGAAAAATATGTTGATATTATAACTGATCAGGATCTTTCTTTGGATTGAAAGACAAAACTCTAGGGAATCTTAGTTTTGTGTCTTATTATTATTCACAATAATTTAAATTTCTCTGTTTAATATCTAGGGAATTCTCTGTGTTTTGTTTGAATCATTGCAATGGTGTATGAAATCAGTTTCCCTCTTTCTAAAAATACTTAACACAATTACAGTGGTGCAGCTAATTAATGCTCTGGCTTAGTGTTTCAGCTTAGTTCCAGATGCCAGCAATTAGTACTGGTTCGAATCTCACCAGGCCCAAGGTTGACTCAGCCTTCCATCCTTTCAGGGTAGGCAAACTGAGGACCCAGATTGTTAGGGGCAATAAGCTGACTTTGTAAAAATGCCGCTTGGAAACAGGCATATACAAGGAATGAAGGAATATGCTGAGCACTTGAGTTGTGCTTGAAACTGTAAGCCGCCCTGAGTCTCTGGAGAAGGGTGGGATATAAATAGAAATAAATAAATAAATAAATAATCACTCTAATAGTTGGAAAATAGTGTTCTTAATAAGTTTCTAACTCCACTAAATAACGTACAAATAGTGATGACTGTAATTGCGATCCTACCCATGCTAGCCTGTGGCTTTTTTTTTTTTTTTTTGGCTCCTTTACTCTTGTTGGTAAAAGGGAGAAGCTTTGCACCACTGCAGTATTTTCTTGTCAATTCTAAGGCTACTTTCTGTACCTGTTGTCACCATTTTGGTCTTTATATTTAATTTTAGGACCATTTTTTTTCATTGTGTTCCTTGATTTTTGTTACTAGAGCTTTGTAATCATTACTAGAGCTTCCAGGTGCATTTTCAGTTATCAGAGTAGTATCATGAGCATCACACAGATTACTACTTCTTCTAGTTTTAAAATCAGACTCAATCCATCATCCCTCAATATTCTATTCAGTGCATTGTATAAATAAGGAGAAAGTCTACTGTACAATTTTATATTATACCTTTGCTGACCTGAAATCAATTTGTTTCATTATGTTTTGAGTGAACTGTGGTTTCTTCTATAAATTTTGGATGAAGACAATGAGGTTATTCTAAAATGGTGGCAACTTCCTTGTCTGTGACTATTTCGACTCTCAAGAGTTGGGTTTTGGGAGATGAAAGTGCCATCCGGTTTAAGTGATTCTTTGGGAATTGTGATAAGAAAGCGGAAATGTATTACCAAACTGTTATATGACCATCAGTTTACATTGGAATTGGTAATATTTAGCAAGAGAAGAACTATCATTAAAGCTGTTCTGGAGAGTCTGCATTGCTTCGGTTGAAGGTGCCAGCAGCAGAAGTGTCGATGGGTTTGAGGGTGTGAGATCAGCTGCAATCAGCTGTGCTCTGTGATGTTTTGGGCGGCAGAAGTAGTGGGGACAGCCACCTTTGAAACAGGGAAGTCTCCCTCGCGGAGTGTCTTCTGAGGTGGAGGTAATCTGATCGAAAGAGGAAACGAGGCAAACATGGAGGGCTAACAATTGGGCTAAAGACTAATCCATATAGAGTGTCACTACCATCTATTTGTTTGCTAATGTGCTCCTTAGAGCCTAAAATGGTTTACATGAAAGCTAGAGATAATAACAAACCTGCAGGTGAGAAACTGCTGTGTCATCATTGCAACGGAAACTTGGTTAAAACATTCTGTCGCTAGTGTTATTAGCTTGGATGGATTTTCAGCTTTTTGACTTATTTTCTTTTGAGAGTAGGCATCAAAATTTTCATTTTTAATGTGTGCCAGTGTGTTCACAGAAAAAAAAAATGACAATAAAAGTTATCTTATTCTTATTTCCATTTTCTTGACATTCCACAAGTTGAGCTCATCAACACAACTGAATGCCTTTCTATAGTCAGTGAGGTACATTTTTGTCTGTTTTGGCTTTGGCTCTTCTTTTCTTGGTAATTTCCATTGTTTGTTCTGACATTTAGTTTGATTTGCTCTTTATTTTGGTCTTTGGCAAAGTTTTCACATCCATCTTCAACAGTTCCATTGATTTTTTTCTCATAGTTCCCTGTTTTCCTATCAATGAGATTTGGGATTTCATAAATGATTCTTGACATTCCCTTTAAAAGTGGTGAGTTCAAGATAATATTGTGGGAACTGGCTGGCTTTGTTCTTGTTCTTTAGCTTAATTTGGAACTTGCACACGAGCATTTTGTGATCTGTTTCACAGTGAGCCCACAGTGGACATGTTTTAGCTGATATAACTGAACTCTTCTATCTCTATCCACCAACAATATGATTTCTATGTACTCTATTGGTTGTGTCCATATATTTCAAAAATATATAATCCTACAGATTTGATTTTTTTACAAATATATTAGTAATGAGGAAAGAGGAAATCACTGGATTAGCACTGGATAAGTTGTTTTGCTGCTTTGTTTAGCATCTGCATGAAGCATCTGCATGGATATGATTGTTCATTATATTTCCATCTTCACCTCCCAGTACAGTGTTGCTGTACACGTTCTGTCTCATTGTTTAGAGGTTGTGGAGTTTGGGATGGGGAAAAACAGGAATCAGCTGAAATCTAGCAATACTGGACAGCTGAGTTCTAAGGCCTCCAAATTTGTTTGCGGACTTTCAATCTTTGGTTCTCATTTCCACTCTGTAATTTGGGAATCCTCCGGGACTGACGACTTATGTTAGCTGAACAGGGCACAGCCGTGTTCTGCTCAAATTTGCAGTGTTAAGGGCCTATTGTGCTTGTTCCTCAACTGAAAGGCCCATAGTCACTCATGTCTTAATGTTGAGTAGACTACTTCAGTGTGCATGAGGTTGCTCTTGAGGAGCATCTGGAAGCTACACTGATTCAGAATGCAGTGACACTGGCAGTTATGTGCAGTCCCCAAGCAGTGGATGGTGTTATACTTATGCTCCATGAGTTGCAACTTTGCTTCCAGATTCAATTCAAGATACTATTAGTTACCTATAATGACCTTTGTGGCGTAAGACTAGGTTATTTGAGGAAGCACCTCTCCCTGATTGTGCATATCTGTCCCATCAGATCTGGCAAGTGAAATGTGCTATGGATCCTCTCCATTAGAAAGTGCCATCTGATAGGATCTAGGAAGAGAGCCTTTTCTTCCTGGCACTTGCCTTTGGAACGTCATTTCCCTGGAGATTGAATTAGTTCAACCATGTTGGCTTTTCATAAGGCCTTTGAAGGCATGACAGTGTCATTGGGCATGGGAGTCACAGTATATGACAGAGCTTATTAGATTGTTTATTGATGTTGTATTCAGTGTTGATTTATAGTATTATCTTAACTGCTGATTATGTATTTGTTGTTATAATGCTTTTAGGTTACGAATTACTGTTGTGTTACTGAACTTCGGTAGTATCATCAAATAGGCCTCAAGGTTGCAAGAAAGAGCCAAGGGGCAAAGGTTAGTTACTCATCCTGATGTGGAACCTTTAGCATCAAGCACGTCTATCAAGTCTATCAAGAGCCTTGGTGGTGCAATTAGCTAATGCACTGCTAAGTGGAAACACTTAGTTCCATCTGCCTGCAATTAGTGCCGGTTCGAATCTCACCA
>JANHFM010003990.1:29293-44200 GCA_032468115.1 Grayia smithii
ATTACAGTTATGAAGTAGCAACGAAAATAATTTTATGGTTGGGGGTCACCACATGAGGAACTGTATTAAAGGGTCGCGGCATTAGAAAGGTTGAGAACCACTGTTCTAGAGAAAAGACAAGGTTGTTTCAGCTTAAGATGTTAGCCAGCCATGGAAAATTTAATCAGAGTAACCAGTGTTTCTGCACCTCTTTTGTTGATAAGAGGGGTCATTCTGAGGGCAGTTAAGAAATGTTGGGAGGAGAGTCTAAGATGAACCTGTACATAATTCATGAAAGTATCTAGGCACTGATTGTTCCTAATGGCCATATATGTGCTAGAACATAATGCATCCCAACTTCAATGATTCAGAATGACATTCTGCTCTCTCATAACAGGCATTAAGCTAAAAAAAATGGGCTGGTAATCTTCTGATTCAAAACCTTCCTCCTTCCCCAGTTCCTGCGTATTTGTGGGAGCACTGCAGCAGCCTAAATTTTGTGGAGCAAGCGCTTAAAATCAAGGTGACTCGCCAAAATGCGCTTTAATTAGCAGTAATTAAGCTTCGTTGGGTTTCCTTATAAAAGGTAGGATCATAAAGTTAGCTTCCCCCCCCCTCCCCCCGAACTCTATGGTCTTCCTACAGCGATCTCCGAGTGGTAAGAATTTTGAGCGTCGCTCGGGTAAGAAGGCCAATGGCAAAAAAACTACAAGTTCCAGGTCGCACTAAAGCAGGATAAGGAGGGGCGAACCGTCATTTTTCTCTAATTGGTCAACAGGCTGTGACGTTATTTAAATTAACCAATGAAATGGGAGAAAGGCGGGCCGAGTGGCTATTTCAAATGGAATCGCGCGAGTAATTCCAAGGAGGAGAATGGAGTTTTCCTTTGACCCCTTTCTGAGGTGAATTCGAATTTAGTCCCGACGGTTTTTTCGGGTGGGTGGGTTACATTTAGAAGCTTTCGGACTGTGCGCAAGTGACAAACGGTGCCGTATAGCGAAACCTTGCTCACCTCAAGACCGGAAAACAGGACTAGGTGCGCAATCCTCCGAGGAGTGTCCCAATTTATTCGTAAACGGTCCACGAGGGCCTCGTGGAGGTAGCTGGCCTGGCGGTGAGGCAGCACGTAAAGCCTGGGGGTGATTGGGCCGGGTATGTTGGATTGAGCACGAAACGTAATGGGATCTTTAGTCGTCCCCCCGTCAAAAAAAGGCGATGGGATTTGTCTAGTTTTATTTATTTAATCGATTTATAAGGCACCTGATCGCAAGAGACATTGCAGAACAAACTCGAGATAAAGACTTTTTGCATTTGTGGCCCGTGCAAAATTTATTCTGCTGTATATTGCTTAGCATGTTGCATTGCTTCAATCAAAAAAAAAAAGTTCTAAATCAGTGTTTTCCAACCTTGGTAACTTCAGGATGTGTGAATTTCAAGTCCTAGATTCCCATCCTGGAGGGGGGGGGATTCTGGGAGTTGAAGTTTGTACATTTTAAAAGTTGCCAATTTGAAAAAAAAAATCGTTCTAAAGGATCTGCTGTCTAATAGAACACAAAGTTTTATTGGTTTGAAAGTAAGCTCTTAAGATGATCCTATATAGATCTTAATTGCAGGTGCCTCAAAAATGCCAGCAGAGTGATGTATCCAACTTGCCAAAAAGCTGAAAGTGGAGCTTGTTTTTCTGATGGTTTTATAGCCAAGCCAAATGACAGGACCTTCTTGAACTGTGCATGTGTATTTAGCTCTCAAATTCTATAATCTGAAAGTTTTCAAGGAAACTAGAGAAGAGAAAGGGATTTAGGTAGGAAATTTATATTTAGAGGAAGTTGTTCAAATAAAGCATAGCTGGGAAGCAATGGTGTTGTTCAAATAAAGCATAGCTGGGAAGCAATGAAAAAAGCTAACTTGAAAATATAATTCCATATCTAAAAGCTAAGCAAGGATACATCTTAAATGTTATGAAGCCAAATCGGGTTCAGATTTGCTAGTCCATCTTCATATGGTGTTAAGTTATTGTACTGTTATTAAAGGAAGTGACCTGTAATCTTTCACCATACTTTGCTCTCTGAAAATACTTTTCAATTTGTAGCACAAATGGAGTTGCACAATCAGGTTTATTGGTATATTAAGATATCCTAATAGTATATTGTTGTAACATATTTGAAATCCCCAGTTTCCATGGCAATAGCTGCCTAGATTTTTTTAAAAAATTGCTGTATATAAGGCTAGAATTCCTATTATAATGAGTGTTTGCTGCAAAAATTCTTAGTGGGAGGAAGCACAGAAAAATTCTTTGGAATAAAAATTCCACTCTTAAACACACACTCTCATCTGTTTTATAAAAAGCTTCAAATTCTTAAAATTTGCTCTAGTCTGTCTACTGTAAAATGCAGAAAAAGGAATACTTATTGATCTGGGTTTGTATCAAAACCAGGATATTTGCTATACTGTATCTCTGTTGTCACATTAAACAGTAGAAAATATGATGATGGATGTACATATGACGGATGTAAATACTAAACAGAAGAAGAACCAAACTTCTGTCAATTAGGCCATTAATATGTTTAGAATATTTCTAATAGTCCAAGACAGAAGCATGTTGGGATTATAACAGCTCTTCAACCATTTTTATCATTGCTCTCAATTTTTGGCAAAACAATGTGATAGTTTGAATTATTTAATATCTAACATGAGATGTAAAACTGTTTTGCAGTGATACCATGGAAGACAGAAAAACATTGGATTCAGAATGTAAAACATCAGATGTTCCTTCCAATGGTAGGTGTTAAAACAATATGTCATAAGATGTCTTCCTAATTACTCTGTTGTGACTTTTACAGAAAGATACCAAAATCAATCTATCCACTTGAAGGTAAGAGAAAAAGTTTGACAGATCCATGATAGGGTAGTTTCCTCCAGGTTGTCCTTTTCTGTACCCTGCACATCCCATTACATCTATTATTGATCAGCCTGCAAATTCTTACATCACCATCTGCCAGAAACCCAAAGCAAATGTCTGGTACAGGAAGTCCCTGACTTACAACAGTTCATTTAGTGACTATTCGAAGTTACAACAGCACTGGAAAAAGTGACTATGACCATTTTTCACTCAATGACTGTTGCAGCATCCCCATGGTCAGATGATCAAAATTCAGATGCTTGGCAACTGACTCACATTTATGAAGGTTGCATTATACCGGGGTCATGCAACCTTCTGACAAGCAAAGTCAGTGGGGAAGCCATATTCATTTTACAACCATGTTACTAATTTAACAACTGCAATGATTCACTTAACAAATGTGGCAAGAAAAGTCGTAAAATGAGGCAAAACTCAACAAATTTCTCATTTAGCAACATAAACTTTGGACTCAATTGCCATCATAAGTTAAGTATAGTGTTTAAAATCCCTAATGAAAACACCCAAAGGTAATTTTATTTATCATTACTTTTGTTACTGATCATGCTAACGTTTTAACTGAGCCATTTGCTATATGTACAGACACTTCTTGCATTGAAACTTTTTTAGGCTATAAGTTCAAAAGAATCTGACCTGCTAGCAAATACCTTTCCTATTATAAATTCTATTATCGTAGCTTTCACATCAATTGCTAATTCATTCATTCCATTAATATGAATAAATAGATGTTCCTATCCTGTGAATATCTGTTAAGCACAGTCAATCCATTAAACTGAAAGTTCATGAAACCAATGCCTATTTAAGGTAATATGATACAATAATTTGAAAGTGTATGGAATAATAATTTTGTTCCTGTAGAAAAAAAGTGAATTCAAGATACATTTATTTATTAAATTTATATGCCACCCATCTCACTAACAGGCATTATAAATGTTTCAATAGTAATGTATGATGTACTATTGTAATTTCAGATTTTCACCTCCTGACTGAAGAAAAATTTGATTTTGACCTTTCGCTATCTCCCACAAGGTAAAATTAGCATTAAAATCAAGGTGCATTAAGAACAGAGAAGTTTGTGCAGTTACCTGACTTAATTTCTCTCTATCATAGTGAAAATGAAGATGAAGTTTTTGTTGGACCAGTGGGCCATAAAGAAAAATGTATTGCTATGTGCCTTGAATCCCATGAAGAGAGTCAAAATAAAATTCAATCGCGTACACCTTGGAGCCCTCCTGCAGGAAATAAATTTGTGGAAATATTTAAAGAAGCTCACTTGATAGCTTTCCAGCTTAAAAGTGGAAACAAAACAGAAAAAAATAATACTATTCATACAAGGGAGGAAAAGACAGAGGTTGTTGAAAAGTTTGTGAAAGAATCAAAGTCAAAACTGAAAATCCTTGAAAAAGGAATAGTGACAGATAAAACGCCAACAACCACTAGAAGAGAGACATACTGTGTATGGGAAAGCCCAAGCAGTCAACTTCAGAAGCGTTTAAGGCAATCTGTGACAATGATGGACGGCCCACGTTCTCCCCGAGTGTCTCTGAACACACCAAGTCCTGCTAAAACAGATAAGTTACCTAAAATGCACACTGTATCCTCACCCCAAGCAAAGAATGACACAAGCCTTAAAAACAGAAGCAAATTTCAGACTGTAAAAACGTCACCTGCACTTAGAAACAACTGCTTAGTAGCAGACGAGGTAAAGATTTTGCTTTTGCATTATATCTGAGCTTTAAGTTGTGTCACAATGTTCCAATCTAATTCTAATTAGAATAGAATTTTCTGCCTAATTTGTACTTAAATCTATGGGTTTGTTGATATTTATGTTTTTGTTTTTGAGAAATCATGCAGCTCTGTTCCTGATTTTTAAGGTTATTGTTTGAATCTGAAACATTGCGTATTTCCTGGATTGGTCAGAATGTTGAAAGTGATGGGTATTGCTAGATATAGTTTGAGGCTAGGTTGTAATTTATTGCTTAGTTAAACGCTTAATGGTGTTACTGCAAAAATGCATTTAGCCTGACATTTGAATTAGAATCTTAACTTGGAGATAGGGGTGGGGCAGGGAGCAAAACTAAAGATGCCAAGGAAGAGAGCCAGAGACTTTTGAAAATGGTTTATCAGTTGCTGCCCCAATTTCTTGAAATGTAGTTAGTTCTGCTTTAATATAAACAGACCTTGAAAAGTTCTAGTTCAGGTTTTCCTAAACCTTTTTTTTTTTTTGGTGCCTGATTATGATACATGAATATGAACTGGCATGCCACTTTGAATGGGGCAGCTGCAGAATGGAGCTTTGTCTTCATAAGAAGAGACAGTTCAAAGCAGAAGACCTGCCTTTTCAATTCAAAGTCATCCCAAAGTTTGACCAGGTCGCACCATTATGTTATGACTTCAATGTATCTTTGAATTCATGCTGCTTTGATGTGAAGTATTTAGTATTACTTGAGAAAAAATGCTTTTCAATACAGTCTACACTTTCAACTGTATTTCAGGCAATTGGATACATTGGGGAGTAGAGAGCATAAATGAATTGGATTTCATAATATCGGAATGTTCAATATTTGCATTCTAATAACATCACTTGATCCCCTTGACTAATGGCCTGGTTATAGTTTGATAGCATAACTTTCAAGACAGTTTTCATTTAATAGAACGTGAAAATTTTGTATATTTCTGATATTTATTTGTTTTTCAAATATTTCAAATCCAAATCTTGCAGCCCAAACAAGGAAAATTGCCTAGTTCTTCCAACAGGATTTATTTAAACAATATGGGGTCATCTGAAGATTTGCTCTCTGACAAATCAAGCGTAGCTTCGGATGCAGGAGACTTGTCATTTTCTACCAGTTCATCCATGCAAAGCAAGAGAACTCTTCCTACTCCCAGCAAGGTGAATACTCTTTAATTAACCATTAATTGAATTTGGATGTTGAAATACAGGGCATTTCAGTATTTTATCTGAAAGTACTTTTTCCATAATTTAAGCTGCTCCAAATCTCTGTATCAATTAGATGGGGGCATAAAAATTTAATTCAAAACAAACAAACAAACAGTTTAACCGGTGTGTCTTTTAAGAGCTGTTTTGATTTTCTCCCATGCAATGAATCAACATGGCAAAAAAAAATCCGTTGATGCAGAAATGTAATCTGCAAAGTAGTAAGTTCTGTCTAATTTGACCTCATTTTTTGTACTAAACAGAAGAAAATCCATATGCTATTAATGCAGCAGTACTCAATCTTTCTGCCTCTGTGGACCAACATTGGGGAGGAAGGGCATGGTTTTGCACACGCCTTGCTTGAGTGGCCTGGTTCCCAGCAGGCTGCAGCCTAGCACCGGGCCACAGACCAGGGGTTAGGGACCCCTGCTATAATGGAGTGGAAGAGATAAGCATGTACTTACAATTGAAATTATCCAGGTAGAGAGATGCAATTTGATGAGGAAAAAATGCAAAGCACAATGGTAAGAACAATATATCTGATTATATTTGTTTGGCATACAGTCAAATCATTTATCATTGCCTTTGCAGTTGGAAATGAAGACGAGACAACTGAAACCTCCTAATAATGTTCAAATGCGAAGAAATACTTCATCTTCCTCCTCCTCCTCCATTTCCAGCATGAATTCAAGTTTCAATTCAAGTCTGTCAATTTCTCCTAAAATAGGAAGTGGTAATTATTCACTTGTGGTTTGATTCTAGTGCATAGTATGGAATCAGGAACTGTGACTTAATGAAAATATATTTAAGTAGTCAGAGTTGGATACTGAGTGGGGAAGGCAGGAGCCGCAGCTATTCATGGAAGACAAATCTGTATTAAAGTACAATGACAGTGATGCTTCTCTTGAGAAAATTCTTCAACAGCACAAATATCTTAGCAGCATTTTAAAAATGTGAAATTTAACAGCAAATACATTTAAATATGTTAAAACTGAGTGTAGGTGTATCAGAACATAAAAGACAAATGCAATAAATCACTGCTCTATCTTCATTTGCATTGTGATTGAGTAAACCTCATTTGTTAGGCTCAAATAAATATAAGAATGATACAGATGTGATGCTGAATTACTCCTATATGGTTTGATTGCATGGGTAATAATGTCTTTAAAACGTGTGAGTAAAATTCTAATTGAGTAAGAACGATTATCAAAAATAAGGTTCATAGTAAGAAAAACTAGGTTCAGATCTATTTTAAAACACAAATAACCTTGGTGACCCAGGTGGATGACATGTAAAATGAAGGAAGTATTCCTATTTTCTTATATGACTTCAGATACCTTTGTGATGGAAGTATCCTGGATTGCTTCAGTGGGTTGGGTGAAGGGTATTGGGGTACAGTAACTCTAGTTCAACCTGACATATGGAATGCTACAGTCTGTTTTTCCTTTCATTCATGCATGCAGCATCATGACAAACATCTGTACTAAGGGGTACAGTTTGCAACAGAAGTGCAAAAATTGTTTTGGCGATTTCATATAGAAACATGTTTATTGCTGTCCAGAGGTTATTGTAACAGGGACTGGTGTCTGTTTTTGTGACATTTTTAAAAAGTTTTGGCTACAATAATTATAATATAGTCTGTGCTGTCTTCTTATTTCCTAGTTAAAACGAGTGTTATAAAAGTTCCTGCAGACATCTCCAGATGCTCTTCTGTAACAAGCAAGATTTCCATAGTTAAACCTATGAAAGGATTTTCAGTGAATGCTGCCCACTCTGATGCATCTGGAAAACAACCCACACCCAAATGTGTTAAAGGAAATCCTGTGAATATACCCAAATATAAAGCTATCCTGATATCTGAGAGTGCAAGCAGTAATCTGCAGAAAGGTTCAGATTCTAGTCTTCAGAAAGTATTATCAAAAAACACATTAGGAAATGCAAGCACAAATTCAAGTCTCAAACTTAACTCTAAAACAGCAGCTCCAAACTTAAAGCGAGGTAAGGAAATTAATCTTAATGCATTAAATTATGCTAACTTCTGGAGAGTGTTGATTCTGTGCTTAGCATGCTGATGTACATGCTGGAAAAAAAAGATTAAAGAATTAAATTAAGCAATTGAATATTTATGAATGTAAGAAAATTAATATGAACATTTCAACTGTATTTTCTGCTTATATACTTATATACTTACTATATATATATATATATATTTTTTTTTTTCCAGAAAATGAAGTCACCAGAGTATTGCAATCAAATCCAGTTTTATCCAGTAGCAATATTGAAAGGTAAATTTCTATATGATGACAGCTACTGATTTCCACTTCAATTATTAGTCTTCATTGATCTGTTCTGTAACAGGTGATTGGAAACCTTGATAGAATCCAAATTGTTTAATTTCCTGGGAAAATGAATAAAGATGCTGTCAAGCTATCCTGCAGTGTTGTAATATCCATATATTTAGATAGGGTCTGTGCTTGCAATTTAGATAACTGCAAGCTTGTCAGAAACTTCAAACTGAGGCAATTAGCAAGGCACAGTATAGCTTTAGGTTTGCTGGTTAAAATATTACACTAAATAATTAAGCTTAATTATCCATGGTTTGGGACAGTATCTGACTTGGAACCCTGTAAAATACAGGTAGTCCTTGCTGACCAACCACTTGTGCAGCAACCATTCAAACTTAACAATGGTGCTAAACAAGAGGTACTTAGTACTCCTAGTTGTGGCCATCACAGCATCTCCATTATTGTGATTTGGATGCTCAGCAAACGACTCATGATTACAATGTCACAGTATCCCATGGTCATGTGATCACCACTTGCGACTTTCCTGCCAGTTTCTAACAGGCAAACAAGCAAACAAGCTGGAAGGAGATTGCAAAATGGTGACCATTGGATACTGTGACTGCATGGGATTTGCCCATCTGGAACTGCCAGAATTGCCATCATGCGGTGGACACATGACATAATGCCTTACAACTGCATTGCTTATTGTTGTAATTCCTGGTCCCAATCACTATCGATAAACAAGGACTATCTGTAGGTCTTTTGGAACCACTGTGATATGTTATCCTCCTAATACTTGAACGTAACATGAATAAGCTACTAAAAATAAGGACTCTTTTAGTTAAAATTTTAGGGTTCTAAATTTGTTGTTTTCTTAATCTCTGAAGGAATGTTGCATTTTCCACACCTGTCAAACAATTAGAAAGAACTGTATTAAAATCCTGCTCTGCTGTGAAGCCTTTTTTACGGACTCCTGACAGAAGGCATTCTACATTGCCAATCTCTGTTGCTCGAAGTATCTTGGGAACTCCAACACTGACCCCCCAAACAGTGCCCAAAACAATGACATCCCCTAATTGTTTAGCTCTTCGACACGTCTCCAGTGTGTCTTCTAAAAAGACTACAGGAATTAGGTACGTCTTCTGCTATTTTTCCTCATCCTTGCAATTGGTGGTTTATTAATATGCCCTTGGCTTATCTTCGATTTCAGAAAATGCTAATTTTATTATTTATTTATTTATTTATCAAACTTATGAGACAGCCAGTTTGGTCTATTGATTAAAGCACCAAGCTAGAAAGTGGAAGACTGTGAGTTCCAGTTCTGTCTTGCTATAAAAGCCAGTCATTCTCTCTCAGCCCAATTCGCCTCATAGGGTTGTTGTGGGGAAAATAGAACAAAAAAAATGTGAATATGTTTGCCATCTTGAGTTATTTTAAAAAATAAAGGTGGGAAATAAATAAGTTATAAAGTTGGTTATCTACCCCCAAAGGGGATTCTGGTTCAAATATTGACTTGAATGTTGAGTGCAAGTTTAGCTGTTCTAGAGAAAACTACAAGGTTTCAGTATGGAATTCTCTGGTACCAACAAAGAATATTTGTAGCTCAGAGTTGAAATGAAGGGTCCTTGGTGTTCTCTTGAACTTGTCTGTTTTCTTGCAGGCGTTTCATTATCTTAACTAGGTAACATCATCCGTGGTAGGAAGGAGTGCTGTTTGCTGTCAGTTTATATTTTGGTGCCTTGCCTATCTCTATGGGTGCAGTAGGGATTCTTTGGTTGGGCTCTTGACTAATTCTCGTTCTGACACACCCCAGAAAAGGTGCAGGATTTTCTATGAGATTCCATACTGCTATCCATCAACTGAATGCATTGGAATTATTCAGCTAATCAATTCATATACTGTGATTTATTACAATACAGAGTTATGATTTCTTTTATTAAAAAATTTTATTATACAGAAACATTAAAACATAAAAAAATGTACAATTGAATACACATAATGGACGTAGTCAGACTTCTGTGATGTATATATAGCCTAAGTATTTACATATCGTTATTGTCTTTTCCTTTACCATAGAATTATTAGTTCTTTTAGTAAAAGTCACTTTCTGTAATGAGTTTATTATACAGTATTTTGCTCTTTTCATAGATTCCTTCTAGATTGTCTCGGCATGTTGTCTTTTCCCAAGCCAAGTGTAGAATTTTGACCAAACTTTATAGAAAGATGAGTCTGTTTTATCTTTTAGTTCGATACTCATTTTGTCCATCTCCGCACTGTTGGAACCTCATTGTTCTTCCATTTCTGCGCATAAGTTATCCTTGCAGCTGTCAAAAAATGCAGTGCTAAATATCTATCATTCTTGTCCAAATTGCTTTTAGTTATGATTTCTATTGGCTGCAACTTATGACATACAAATGATGTAACTATGTATTTGCCACAACAATTTATTTCTGCGGGAAGCTGTCTTTTTTACTGTACTGTAATGAAAGCGTGGATCCTTGAGTTTTAAGAATTTTGCAAAGGATATATTATTTAGTGAAACAAAAATCTTACAGTATCTTTAACTATTTTAGTGTAAGTTTTAAGGACAGTCCATTTCTCATGTAATTTTGTTTTCCTGAAGGGTTGGGGTAAAGAAACAATTGCATGTACTGAATAGAAATAAATGATTCTAGGGTTGGAATTCTGCATAAAATTTGCTTTGTTGTTTCTATCTAGTTCTAAAAGTGTGTCTAAGAACAAGACATGGATGACTTCAAGACCATCTTCAACAGAAGAAGACCTATCTCCACCAAAAATTGTACCTATCGCACTTACTTTTTCACCAGATAAACCTTTTATTGAAATAGAACAAGACATTACTAAAAAAGGGAAAACGGCAGAAGTAATACTAGCTAAGGTGAGTTGTGTTTTAACTGCCACATCAAAATACAAACCACGTATTACAGTAAAAATTAGTGTTGCAAATGCTGCGTGTGTTCAAAAGAATTTGAAAGATGCTATCACCTCCTAGTGTACTTGGTAGTATTTTACACTAGGAAGGCTCTTATGGTATTTCAATAATGGACTTTGTTGGTGTTGCTTTTAAAGGTGCTTTGCAGATCCATATCTCTTGAAAAGATCTTAAATGCAATTATTCCAAATGTTGCTTATATTAATACAGTGTTTCCCTGAAAGTAAGACCCTGTCTTATGGTTTTGAACCCTGAAATAAGTGCTTGGCCTTATTTTCAGGGAGGTCTTATTATTTTGGGACGCGTGGAGCAAGATGGGCTCCTCTTGCCGTCTTACCTGATTTCCAGCACTGCATTTAAATATTTTCGGGGAGGGCTTATTTTCAGGGAGAGGCTTGTTTTAGCGCATGTGCTCAAGAGCACAATTCGGCTTATCAAGGGATGTCTGATTTTCGGGGAAACAGGGTAGATTATCTGTACCTCCTATCAATACTTTGACATAAATATTCTTGTTAAAAGAATCCGTTTTTTGGAAAGGTAAGTGGGAAACTTATTTACACTGATGACTCATTAAGGGGGAAATTTGAATTAGATCACATAAACACTGAAATTAAAGGTTTGGAGCAACAGAATATAAAAGATTTAGGTATTGTATTTTAGGAGGTGGGGATAGATGTTATGTAACCTGTCATTCTGTATTTTTGAGAGTACGATATTTCAACACTTAAAACACTTTTTCTAGGACTTGTTGATAGAATTTGAAACAGATAAAACACCAGTTGCCATCCAGGAATGTGAAAACAAACCTCTCATTGATCTTAACACTCCTGAAATAACTAAAGCCATTCCACTGAAACCTACAGAGCCGGTAAGGTTATTTTTATCTTAATACAGTTTATAAGTGTGAGTTGATGATAAAAAAATTAATTACACATATTTTACATTTAGAGGCACTCAACTATATCTTTCAAGCTTTGTTCAATAACTGATGTTATAAATACTGCATGTAATATTAAAAAATTTAACCTCAAAATTCTGCCAAAAACTGGCATTAATAAGCTATTGCAAAATTAATATTTGAATTGGGTGCAATTAGTTGTAATCAAAACTGCACTGTCAATGTATATTTGCTAACAAATGGGACTCTTTATATTTCCAAGAATGTAAAAGTTGTGCTTGGTCAATGATTTAATAATATATTTTCTACTTTCTAGCTAATAGATCTGAGCTCTCCTTTGATGAAACTAAGTCCTGAAGGAAATAAAGAAAATTCACCTCTTCTGAAATTCTGATTTAAAAAAAATGGTTTTCAAACTGGAAAAAATTCTAGAGTTTAGCAACTAATGATTTCACTGATCAGTAGTTTTAATACTGGAAAAAAAGACATGAAATTAAAATTGTGAACTTGAAATGTTGATATATTGCTGCTACGTAAGATAGAAAACATGGTTTTTTTTATATTTTAAGCAATTTTGGCTGTAGCAAATGTCTTTCCTGGTAAAACTATTTGTTTAAAAATTGTGCAAAGTAAATTGTAGATGTATGTGAAATATATTGAAATAAAGTTAAGCATTTTAAATATTGATTACACACGTTCATAATTATTGCAAAATATTCAGAGTCTCTGAAGACAATCACAGTTCAATCTATAAGAACGGCACAGTTAAACACGGAACTTCTATGTAGGGAAGGACAGAATGTGTGTCTGACTTTTCGTTTATAATCAACAACTACATGTGCAAAAAGGAATGAGTTCTCCAAAATTTTATTTTATTAATTTGAATAATGCTATACAAAACTACAGTATACTGTCCCAAACTACCTTTCATCATGGTTCAGTTTTTAAAATCATATTCACCTTTCTGTCTGATTAAAAATTGTAGTTAGCAGCGACTAACTGCTGCTAACTGGGTGTTAGACCCAAAACCTTTCATTTCTAAGTGGCTTGTCAAGGCAATTCATGTTAGCAAAGTTATCTTCCTCATGGAATTCCTTATAGCATGAATAATAAAAAGTTGTAAAAAGCAAAACCATTATCATATTTCTTTATCTTATTGCAACAGCTCAGATGTACTGAAGTTTTGTCCTGTAACACATAAAATAGGAATTGCATATTTTATTTTCATCATCAAAAAGAAAGAAATGATAATATAAAATACTATTATTTATTATTTCTCTGCTTTTTGAAGGGAATTTTTTTTAAAAGCAATTTCAATAGGCAACCTCTGCTGTGCTTGACTCATTTTTCTCTTCCCACCCTTCACAAGAGCAGAGAGATTGGACAAGATTACAAAACACCAAGCAGGCACACAATACGAAATATACCTGTTTGCCTACGCACTTGTGGCTCTCAGCTTCGGAAATAATGCATTCCTTTCTCAACTGTCTTGTCAATGTATTCTCAATTCTTGTTTAGTCCCTTCCTCTCCAAATTCTCCAGTCTGCATTTTGGGGAGGGGGGCAATTGCCTAATTCTTCCAACAGGATTCTCTGACAAATCAAGCATAGCTTCGGATGCAGTAGAATTGTTATTTTCTACCAGTTCAGACTGTTATGCTGCTCTCCCACACCTGTCAGTGATATCAGGGTGCCCAGCAAAATAAGATTTCCTATTTCACTGCATGGCCTCCCATTATTCATTCATAGGGATACATTAAAACACATTGAGCTAGGAACCGACTTGGAAATGTGTTGGGCACAGTGGAAAAGGCTAGCAGGAAAGATGGAGACTTTTGATGCCCAGGTGAGAGTGGCTGCAGGGGTCAGGGACCCTAGGTCACACCTGCACCAACTTCAAGTAGTTATAAAGCACCTTTCTGATGAAAGGAATGAAAAATCATTAGGTAACGAGAAAAAAAAAGATACATGGCACATTTACATTAAGGCTAACTGCAAGTGGGGAAAGATCTTAATTCTTATCTAGCATTTATCACTTATTTTAAGAAAGGTCAGGTGACCTGCCTTTACATAAGTTCCTTAAGATGATTATCCAAGAATAATATGGGAATCATACCAACAAGATAATATAGTCTTAATAAAAAAAAGTACCCTTTGTTTAAGGTAGTTTTTCAAACTTGGCAACTTGATGTGTGGATTTCAATTCCTAGAATTCCCAGGCCAACATGCTGACTAGGGAAATTCTGGGATTTGAAGTCCACACTTCAAGTTGCTAAGTAGGAAAAATAATGGTTTAAGGAATAGTTCATAAACGTCTGGAACTTACCTTGGTGTAAAATAGACTAAAATGTATTGTAATGGAAATAATGGGAATGGAATAGAATGGAAGGGACCTTGGAGGTCTTCTAGTCCAGCCTCCTATTGAAGCAGGATATCTATCCCGTACACCATTTCAGGCAAGTGGCTGTCCAGTCTCTTCTTCAAAACCTCCAGTGATAAAGCACCCACGATTTCTGAAGTTAAGCTTTATATTGGCAGAACCGCAACCTATTCAAAACGAGGGATCCCAAAACAGGTTTAGTGAATCTGCACCGACCCAGTCTGGTACAGCGGTTAAGGCCCCTGGTTAACAGTTTAACAGAGTTGGAAGGGACCTTGCAGGTCATCTAGTCCAGGGGTCTCCCAACCTTGGCAACTTTTAAGACCTGTGGACTTCAACGCCCAGAGTTCCTCATCCAGCAAAGCAAAGCTGGCTGAGAAATTCTGGGCATTGAAGTCCACAAGTCTTAAAAGTTGCCAAGGTTGGGAGACCCCTGATCTAGAGTCCTGCCCAAACAGGAGACCCTACATCAGTGTTTCTCAACCTTGGCTGCTGGAAGATGTGTGGACTTCAACTCCCAGAATTCCCCAGCCAGCTCTGCTGGCTGGGGAATTCTGG
>JANHFM010003990.1:133480-145418 GCA_032468115.1 Grayia smithii
ATAAGACGACCCCCCACTTATCTGAAGATTTTAATGGGTTAAAAAGTCGTCTTATACGCCGGAATTTACGGTAATGAAGGAAAAAAACTGTGTCCGAAAACCTGCCTCAACCTCAGAAGCTAGTCAGATTTCTGCTAGTAAAGTAGAGGATACAGTTTTATTATTGAACAGCAGAAATATTTTATCAGTTTTTCAATGTGTTTTGAGCCCTGCCCCCTCATAAGAAAGATATTAAGTGCTATTTTTCTTGGGCCAGCTCTTATGGGACTAGATATACCATTATAAATTCTGAGAATCTCTTCAGTTTTGGACTAGTGTCAGTGACTCATGACACTCTTTCATCCATGAAAGTTCATTGGGTAGGCCATAGAACTGCCATAGTTGTCTGCCTAACTATCTGTTAGAAGAGCTCTGACGGAAAAAAAAAGGGAAAAAGACCAAACTATGACTACCTTAACCTCTTTGAAGGAAGCCCCTTAGCTTTGAGATATTGTTATCTTACATTCAATTGCATAAAGCAGATCTACCTAATATGGCTTTTCAGATCTTTAGGGAGGCACTTCAGATCATTGACTGTTTGACTGAAACATTTCTTTGATAAAACAACTGCAAAGTGCTGCAGGATCCACCTTTAAACAACAACACTATTTGTTTTTCTGCACAGCACATGCAAAAGTGGCCTTGAAAGGAGACAAGGTAAACAGATTCTTCAGCAAGTTATTCACACATCAAAGCAGACTGCTAGACTTTTCCAGTTACACTAAAAAAGTACAATATGTATATTTGTCACAAGAACATGATTTTAGCTACTTTAATTTGTGTGGAAATCTATGATTTGTTGAATAATGCAAGTGAGTATGGGAACATACTACAAAGGATATATACTGCTGGATGAAAAGTGCCACATTAAACCAAAACATAGGTTCATGTTATCTCCAGAATGGTAGATTTAAATCAAATGTTTGTTTAGCTCTTCTACTCATATATAAATTCAAAACAGGTAAAAAGATAACTGCTTCATTCACAGACAGATGACATTCAGGTCTGTGCAAAATGCACAATGATGGATCTTTTAGGAACTGAAGATCTGATGGATATTTAGAGGCAAGAAGAAATGGAAGCAAGACAGTCCCGATAATAGATAGTTATTTCAATGAGAGCAGAAGAAAATGCATTCCATTTATTGTCTGATCTTCAGATATGATGGCCTTCTGTCCTATTTTACAGAGAACTGTCCTTCGAAGGGCAGTTAGAAGAGAGTCCTGGAAATTGCTTAATCAACAGTCAGCACCTGGATAGGAATCTGAGCACACAGGTCAAGTGATCCCAATCTTTCCCATTAGAGTAAAGCTTGCTGCATCTCTTCAATTATTTAAATAGCATAGTTGGTATTTTCTGCCCTCATGCTTGGCCCAGCAATATTTTAAAATATGATTTATGTTAAATTTCACAGTGAGGTAAAAGAAAAATTTGCTTTTAGGATTAGGAGGTGGTATCAAATAGAGAAACTCACACATAATTTATTCTTCTGAACATAGCTTGTCTCCATGTATTAAAGCTCAATTTTCACAGGAAAAGTGTCTAGAGAATTTTTCACCTGGCCTCATCAATTCTATGATTATACCAATCTAAATCCTACTTTGCTCGTTTGGTCTGTGCTAAGTATGGAATGGCCATCATTTATGTCATAGTGGTCTGTAGCTGCTGAAACTGTGGAGCTGCTTTAAGTCTTCGTAACTTTTAAGGTCACATTTTGTACCTACTATGACATTCATTAATATCATAGTAGGTACAATTTTCTATACAGTGTAAAAATAATAGTATAAGGAAATAAGGAAATAAGGAAAAAAGAAGGAGTATGAGCATTGGTGAGACCATTTTGTTAGTCCTAAAAAATTCTGAGGTCTAGTAACAAGTCAAACTAGCCATTTACTGGTCAAATAAACTATTAAATTGTTAAATCCAACAGTATATGCTGTAAGAAGCATGAAGAATGTAAACTAACTATCTTACTATTTGTTTATCCAAAAATATGTACTGACATTTAATTTAATATATTCCTTTAAGGTTCAATTCCTATAACCTCAACACTAACAAACCCTTCTTACCCTTTCTATCTTTCAATTAAATTAGAAAATCTAGGGTTCTTTTTTTTTAGTAAATAAACTTGTAGTGTTGTTGCCAAGAATCACATGGGTAAAACTAAACATCACAGTTAAATATGTCTTGTATAGGCAAAGGAGTAGAAAAAAACAAGGTGATGAGTCAGAAAAATTTGCATGCGAAGGAAACAAATACACTAGGCATGATAAATAAAAATTTCTCAATTTTCAATCTGAAATTAAAATTCATCTGAGTTATGAATATTGTTAAATTTATTGTCTCAGAATTTCACAGATTTTTCTAACTTGTATTTAATGTATGTAACCGTTGTGTAAGATGTACACCCATTTATTCATTCAAATACATACAATTTGGATTACACTTCCTGTCAAGAATTTGTTAAAGCTTGTATATCAAAATGACTTTCCCTATGCTGAAAAAATAAAAAGCATTCTCACATTCTAAAAAAAAGAAAAAAAAAGAAAAACATACCTGGCAATGAAATGGGAACTCGGGTGAAATACCTTCTGAACTTTTCTAATTCAAGGCTAGTTTTTTTGACATGTGAATCTACAGTGCTTTCAAAGGTGTTTTTTTTTTCTATGCCTCCCCCACTTCCAGTTATAATTATTTAATGTCTATAAGAATTCCCCTTCCTGAATTCTCTATGACTGTGATGATGAACCTACGGCACGCATGCAGAGCCCTCTCTGTGGGCACGTGCGAAGTCAACAGCTGCTCTTCTGGTTTCTGGCGCGCGCATCATGTGCACTGGCCACCTGGTCTTCACACGCACCAGACCACCAGAAACCCGAAGTTGGTGATGACCAGCTGGTCTTTGGGTTTCTAGCACTCCAGCGTGCGCACACATTCTGGTCTGGGCTCTTGGTGCTGAAAAATATCATTTAATATAAAATATCATTTCCCAGTTTTCTTTTCTTTCTCCTCTGCAGGCAGATGTGATGTTATTTACGGAACTATTGAGTGCTTAACATTTATTGCATGATTCAGTAAAGATAAGGGTACACTTGAAAGTCCTTATGGTGAATTCTTCAAGTGCTAGACATAGGAGTATGAGGAACTATTCACCATGATAAATTCTTGATCCCGGTATTCAACAATGTAAATATGTTCTTTCTTGTTTTAAAAAAAATCCCACTTTAAATTAAGTGACAGATGTAAGAATTGGCTGTTTTATGCAAATGTGAATGAGATATGCATAAATGCAAAGTACTTATTAATTGCTTTATATCTTAGGTTGCGGGATCCTAATTGAAACATTAGAAATAGAACATTCTTTTCAATTTATTTCTTAAAAAATAAATTACCTAGGAGATAACTAAGTTGTTGCAGGAGATGACTAAGTTGTGCAGGAGATGACTAAGAACAGTATACCTAATAACTCTTTTATCCCTTAAATTCCTTGTCATATAATCACATAATACAAAAACCAAGATATTTGAAAGGCTGTTTTGGAAAAGGACATGGTCCACGATAGTACCAACTGGTGTAGTTTTGTTAACTTATTGAAATACATTAAGGTACGTTAAGCTCTATAATTTTCTAATCATTGTGTACAGACGGAATCATAGATGCATAGTCTGAAGGTCCAGCTGAACATCAATGTGGGATTTCACTACTAGAGCAGGGGTGGGTTCTACCCACCTTCACTACTGGTTCTCTTTGTGCGCGCGCACGTGCACCGCACTTCGCTCGCACGCATAAACCGCGCTACCACGCATGCGCAGATACTTTTTTTACAAAAAATCGCTGAAAAAGCGCTCTGCGCATGCACAGAACACTAATTTTGGCATTTTCCCCAAAAAACGGTAAGTTTGGGTGCGCGGGTGGGCCCGGGCTGCTGCGAACCGGTTCAGTGACATCACGGCGTTGCCGCTACCTATTCGCGCGAAATGGACCGAACCGGGGGCAACCCACCACTGTACTAGAGTATCTTTTGACAGATGATGATCTAGATTTGAAGTTCTTCAGCGAAGGAGTGCTCACCACTTCATGTGGTGGGCCATCCCACTGGTTGACAGCTCATATAAACCAAACTTTCTTCCTGACACTATCCTGATCATTTTTTTATCTGCCAAGAGTCTTTAAACCATAGTATATTTAAAGTAAAGATGACCTCATTAAGCTTGACTTCTGATTACTGTAAGGATACAACCACACTGTTTTTTAGGAGGCGAAGTCCACTCACAAATTAGAATAGTCAGCCTTCTTATTTACATTGAGAGAAGGTGTGTTTTGAACTAATTACAACAAATTTACACATGCTATTCTATGCTTTGATGATGGCAATTATCAACGCAATCTGTGGTTTGAAATTCTGATACAGACAACTGAACAGTTCTTTAAACTTTCCAAACTAAAGCAAAGATATCTCCCTTTTACAAACAGTCCCAATAAAGAACTCTCCAGAGGTTATTTATAACATGAGCCATCCTCTTCACAAATTATCTGCTGTTTTCCAATCGGCAGGAAATGGATGAGCAGCCTATGGATATGTTTGGGTGGATACATGTGCAACAGAAGATAATATATCTGTAGTTTCCTACACTTTATTTAGTTTTCAACCACAAGTGACACGTATATAACCTGACCTTAATTCTATGGGCTTAGCTCATTTTCTTGAGCAACCTGTTCCATGATTGTATTTATTCTACAATGGATTTAGAAAGTATCCTTCTGCTTAGTCAGCATTTTTAAACTGCAAAATAAGTAAAATTGGACCATGTGATGGCTATATATGATTTCACTCATTGTCTGTTTTGGCTCAATTTATTAAGAGATTTGTTTTTTGACTACGATGTATTGGTAGTTGGCTGGATTCTACTGTGGTTTGTGGGAGGCTGACATCATGTCTGGATGGTACTGCATAATGACAGGGAAACAGCAAATATGCCTATTCACTGGCACCACCAAAATACCAAGATTTCATGAATATTTTAAAAACTGGCAATTAAAGTTCTCTTTCCTAACTAACTAGGTATCAGTTAAGGTTCTCTGTAAAAACCACCCTTCACAAGCATACATCCATACAAAAGAATCCTTGGCCTACAATCATAATTGGGACCAGAACTCCAGTTGTGTTATGATTGTAAGTCAAGGCACTATGTGACCTGGAGTAATTTTCCAACCTTTTTTTTTGCGGTAGTCATTAAGTGAATGTGGTCGTTATTAGAAACCAGCAAAAAACATCACAAATTATGATCTGTGGAATGCCACATCTGGTCATAAAGCAAACCTGCCAGATATACGTCACATGGGGGTGCTTTACAGGCCATAAAGCACTTGTGCTGTGGCTGTCATAATTTCAAAGAACTGCAAAATCACCAGTTGTAAGTGCTGGCTGTGGGAATTCTGGAAGTTAAAGCCTGCGTGGCAGTCCTGTTTTGTCTTCATCGCTACTGGTGCATATTAAGATGATGTCTTATGAGAGGCTGGTCACAGATCACATATTACTATTACATTTTGAGCCAAATTTTAAAAGAAATGTGCCTTGCACATTTTACAATTTTATTTATCTGGAATAAAAGCATTTTTCTTTGAATATATTTTAATTTCAAACTGGAATATTCTGTATAAATAACACTAGAAACAAAATGAAAGAATTAAATTGAAAATTAGCTTTATTTTCCAGAGGAAGACTGCGGTATAGCTTTACACCATCATAAAGCTGATTATATCAGGTGACTTCTATCATCCTACAAAACCTGTTTTCCCCTCAGGAAATTAGATAATCAATCTTTCAGCTGCGCAGACAACCAGCCACAAATGGTGCTTCCATTTGTTCATCAAAGATTGCAGAGATAGAGTTGTATTTTTAATGCTGTTTTCAAACAATGCCAAACTATTTCAACTACTCCTTAACATACTCACAAGAGAAAAACTAGATAAATAATCCTGTTGATCCTCACACATAATATAGAATTAGAAATGTAACATTTGATATTTCTTATGAATATGCATATGAATATGTTAGTATTTTATTGTGTAACTTGATCTGGCATTTCCCATGAAAATATGCTTCATTTAATTTTGGATAAAGCTTCATTATATATTTAAAGAAAAAAGGTAATTTAATTAGTAGATTAAAGATAGCATATTTTACAGCAAGGGAACTTGGAAACGCTTCAAAGATTTTAATTTCAAAACTCCCAACTTTATAAAATCAGTCAAAATCCTGTTTTCCCTTTCTTTACAGGTGGTGTAATATGTTAAAGATATATGCAGTCTTAAAACTGTACCCCATAACTCATCCAAACTACTACAGAAATAACACTGGTATTTAGAAATACTTCCTTTCTTTAATAAGGAAATAAATTCCTATTTTTAAATTGCTTTGTTAAAAAAAAACAAGGGTTTGTGAAGTTGCCTTTATGACTAATGGACTTTAATAATTATGGTATTTTACCTACATCAAGCACCCTGAAGGATAACAAGATGTCGCAATTTTCTCTTCGGAATATTACAAAGATAAAAAGAGACATAGTGAGTTAAAAGCATTGGGAGTTCTGTAAACTTGGGAAGTAAAACCAACCAATCAACCTGGAAGAAGAAAGTATAGGTGGTCCTTGACTTATGACCAAAATTGGGACCAGAATTTCCACTGCCAAACAAGGCAGTTATTAAGAGAATTATACCTGATTTACTCTCTTTTTTGCCATGCTAAGCAAATCTGTGCAGTTGTTAAGTGAATCATTCAATTGTTAAGCAAATGTGGCTTACCCTATTAATTTTGTTTGTTGGAAGCTGGCTGGGAAGGCTACAAATGGTGATCACATGATCCTAGGACAATGTTTCTCTCTTTTTTTTAAAAAAAATAATTTTTATTAATATTTACAAGATTAAAAAAGACATATACATTGACAAACTGCAACATACCAGAAAACTACATTCTACACACTTAAAACACAGAGGACGACTGGGGAGCTCCCTGCTCCCCTCATAATTATCTCAGATCAATCCAACTAGTTTCATATATATAGTTTAACATTATCTATAAATTCACTCATAATATTTAAATTACATCATAATTTACATACAAAATACATCATAATTCCCCAGAGCTGGCTGGGGAATTCTGGGAGTTGAAATCCACACATCTTCCAGTGGCCAAGGTTGAGAAACACTGCCCTAGGACATTGTAACTGCCATAAATACATGCTGGTTCCCAAACAACTGAATTTGATCATGTGACTGTGGGGATGTTGCAATGGTCGTAAATGCGAAGATCAGTTATAAGTCACTTTTTTTTAGTGCTGTTTGCAATTTTGAATGTTAACTGAATGGTTGTAAATCAAGGACTACCTCTAATTCCCAATTTGCTGCTGAGAAAAATATACGAGGTGTCATCCATATTTAAGGTCTTGAAGATTTTATTTCTTAGGAATACAAGAGCAAAATACCCTTTTCCCCCAAAAATAAGACATCCCCGATAATAAGCGCAATTGAGTTTTTGAGCGCATGGCAATAAGGCCACCTTATTTCAGGGTTCAAAAAAATATAAGATAGGGTCTTATTTTTTGGGGAAACACGGTATATGGGCGCATTAACTATCAGATCACCGTCTATCCACTCTTACTGAAACAATTATGTATTTCTATGAATAATTAAAATGGCAGCAGTTCAGGATTGATTCAATATCATAGATAGCTTTTTTCAATTCTACATTTAAAAAAATATTTCCTGGCAAAAACTGGAAAATGAACTATAAATTAAATCTCTAGTTCTTTCTTTCTGCTTTAAATTCATAACTTGACCTTATATAAACCACTCAGATTTAGTTCCCTAACAACAATTCTATGGAAAATAGCTAATATGGTATTGGAGGCTTTGTGAAGAGTTTCAGAAATATGAAAGTGGTGTGTATCAGTGGTGGGTTGCCCCCGGTTCGGTCCGGTTCGCACGAATAGGTAGTGGTGACGCTGTGACGTCACCGAACCGGTTCGCAGCGTCCTGGACCCGGGCCCACCCATGCGCCCAAACTTACCTTTTTTTTCCAAAATCGCCGAAATTAGCATTCTGCGCATGCGCAGAGCGCTTTTTCAGGGAAAAAAGTTTTTGCACATGCGCGGTAGCGCAGTTTATGCGCAAATTTCACGCGTGCGTGCACGCACGCACACGAAGAGAACCGGTAGCGAAGGTGGGTAGAACCCACCCCTGGTGTGTATCCTACTATTACTATTACTACTTTTATCAATCAGAGTCCTTCGGGAGATGGGCGGCATATAAATATGATAAATAATAATAATAATAATAATAATCAAATATTAATTAAGGCAACTGCTATCTTCCCCCAAGGTATAAACCAGAGTTTATACATTATACATATGTATACAAAGACAACTGATTTATAAAGCCATTTTGCAGAATGAATACCTTGTTTCCTCCAAAATAAGACATTCCCTGATAATAAGCCCAATTGGGCTTTTGAGCACATGGCAATAAGGCCAAGTGCTTGTTTCAGGGTTTAAAAAATTATAAGATAGGGTCTTATTTTTGGGGAAACACGGTAAATAAATAGAGTTTTACTCGTATATATGAAGCCCAATAAATCGAAGCTAAATGTGAAAATACCTTCTATTTGGATATTTTAAAAAAAATGTTTAAGAAACAAAAAGTAAAGGAAGTTTCCCAAGAAATATGTTGATAACGTGGATACAATTGGTAAATAGATTAGAAGAAACCAATTGACTTGAGAAATCTGGATTTCAGCAATAAACAGGAAAGTAAGCATGCATATCGTCTCACACAGAAACTACAAAATTGAATATAAGCTTCAGCCTATTTATAGCTATTAAGGATCACTTAGAAATAGTCCATCCCCACAAGTCTTGTAATGGTGCCTTATTGTGCCAGGGAGGGAGGTCCTGGTAAGAATGAGTGAAGAATGTTGGGAATGCACATCAAATCCAGGCAGGGGTACCTAAGGTCATCCTGTAGATGTCCAACCAAGCAGGCACCTACATCAGGTAATAATAATATTGGACAATGCCAAAGGCAGAGAGTCACGTTAGTGACAACAGCAAAGGTATCATTTCATATCGAATGGGAAAAACCATTCCTGTATTTTCTCATTTATATTTATATATGGCAAAGTCCAGGTTACAAGTTGAAATTCATAAAGGAATATATAAGAGATGTATAGAAGTTTATACAATGAATGATTGATGTTTGAAGTGTCATGAAATTATCAAGCATTCATATCATAAAGTATCAAATTTGGCTAATTTGCAGCAGCTACACAGCAACGTGGTAAAATATGTTATTGGCACAACAGCCAGTACCTTGATTTCAAATCTGCTATCTGCATGTAATTTAAGTGATGCAATGCACCTGAATGATTCTGACATATCCGTGCTGCATCAAGTTTAGACATAACATCCCATATATTCATTGGCACAGCCCAAAATTTCTAAATTACCTTTGTCTTCGAAAATCTCTGTGGTACTTTAAGACCTTGTTAAAACAAGAGCTTACCAATAAACTGCCTCCAAACATGTATTGCTTACAGGCAAGTTTTGATTTCTAGTTCTGTAGAATTTGGAAAGGAAGCCTTAAGGGGAAAGGGAACACAACAAGGCAAGCTTGTGGTTTAGCTTTGCTTGCAGTACCCAGCAATCCAACACAGGCAAATTAAGCTGAACTTGTGCAATGTCTCCCTTCTTTTTTCTCTATTTTTTTTATTTTTACTATATAAAGAAAGAGCAACAATTTCAATGTCTAATAAACAGTGTGTTGTCTGGTTACAGTCAGAGGTGGGCTTCAAAAATTTTAGCAAGGGGTTCTCTGCCCGGTTGCCGGGTGGGTGTGGCCATGGTGGGTGTGGCCTAGTCAGTCTCCTGAACCATGGTGGGGAGGAGGCATTTTTGCCCTCCCCAGGCTCCAGAGGCTTTCCTCGAGCCTCCGGGAGGCTGAAAACGGCCTCTCCAGGCCCCAGAGGCCCTCTGGAGGCTGGAAACGCCCTTCCTATTCCCTTCCCGAATTTCTGATAGGCCAGTTTTTCACCCTCTGCGAGGCTCTGTGAACACCCTGCACTTACCTGCATCCAAAACAGGCCGTGTGGGGACTCCTGGGAGGGGTGGGCAGGGCGGGGCCATCCAGGAGTGGGATTTGGGGGTTCTCAGGTAAAATTGGTAAAATTAATCCTTCACTTATAATTTTAAATATTCTAACTTCTGTTTCTGTTATTTAACCATAGATAAAACAAATCCCATGTTTCAAAATATTCCACATCTTCCTTCTCTTTAATTTCAAGTGTTAATGTGTCCATTTCTGCACATTCTAGTATTTTTTTTTTTTACTATCTTCTCATCTGTGGGGATGTCCACACCTTTCCAATGTTGTGCAAATACAATTCTGGCTGCTGTTAACACATGTAATATGAAATACATAGTCCCTTTATTATATTTTTCTGGTATGATAGCTAACAGAAATATGTCTCCCTTCTTATTTGGTGCTAAGAGTTGATGAGGCTTCTCTTATTTCAAAAAGAAAAAGGAGTTGTGTTGCTTGTTATTATCTAGATACCACAAGCTGTTATTTCAATATAATCCTGCTATCACTTAGGGGAAATCTACAGATTTCCTATACTTCTTATGGGCCTCCAAAATGTGAACTTCAGTGGACAAGTAATATACTTATCTGGTTTAAAAATTTCCTTTCAATGTAGCATTTAGGTCACCTACCAGGATGTCTTTAGACTTAAGACTTAGAATAACTTCATATCACTTTGAATGTCCACTAATCGGCATACCTTAAAATGAAATGTTATTGCACACAGCTCTCAAAGGGTCACCACCTCCAATATACACTACATAAACATGATTGACTGACTGACTGACTAAATAAATAAATAGATAAGATAAATAAATAGATTATCTATAAATAGATAAATATGCATATACCCACATATATTATATGACACGGAGAACCAGCACAGTCTAGTTCGGATCTATACATGTACATGGCAAGAAAAACTAATCTTGTGAGTTTACCAGATGGATGGCATAGGGAACAAAGCTGTTACAGAATCTGGTAGTCCTGCTAGAAATACTTCGAAACCTCCTCCCACAGGGGAGCAACAGAAACAGACCGTAAAGTGGGTGTGTGGGGTCTCTAACAATGCTTTGAGTTCTAAGTACATAGCGCTTATAAGCAGTATCCTGAATAACAGGAAACAAGCTTCCTATAATCTTCTTGGGTGTCCTTACTGCTCTCTGTACGGACTTTCTATCTGAGGCACTGCTGCCACCAAACCAAACAGTGATACGGTTTGTTAAAACGCTCTCAATTGTGTCTCTGTAAAAAGTGGCCAGGACAGAAGAAAAAAGATGTGCTCTCATCATCCAATGCAGGAAATGCAGATGCTGGTTTGTACTCTTCACTTAGAGTGATATATGGAGAGACCAGTTCAGGCTGTTAGGTTGTTAGTTATCTGCACTCCCCAGATAAGAGTTTGCTATTAGCTGAGAACAGGATGCTGGACCAGGCAAATCTTTTTGTTGATTCTTAGTATTAGTTTTAGGAGGTCCTCTGAAAGAAGAAAGATTACCCAGGGTGCTGTTTTGGGTTAATCTGTAGATCTATTATCTCCTAAACCTTCTGGTGGCTTTGTCTGCATAGGTTTTCCACAGAAAGGCATGCAGATGGTTTTAAGTGGCAGGAAAGGTGGTATGTGTGATTTACACAAACTCACTACTCTTTCCTTTTGAAAGAATTACTGCCAATATGATACCCTCTAGATCAGTGGTTCTCAACCTGTGGGTCGGGACCCCTTTGGGGGTCGAATGACCCTTTCACAGGGGTCGCCTAAGACCAT
>JANHFM010003992.1:41793-54263 GCA_032468115.1 Grayia smithii
AGGGAAATGAGAGGCCCTTTGTCCCCCCTCCCCCGAGACCTCCTCCCTTATCTCCGGGTGCAGGAGATGCAACCCAATGTTACAGAGAGGATCGAAACGTCACTCAAAATAGCCGCCCTATTCATTGATGGTAGACAGAGCTAAGATGGCTTCCATCCACCTAGGCGGCCATTTTTTGTTCCGCCACCTTCAAATTCGCCCCATGGGACGAAGCCCCTCCTTGGGCTGGAACTCACCAAAGCTGGCGTTATTGAGAGAGGCCTGTGACTGCTGCTGCGGGTGGGCGTGGGGATGATGGTGCTGGTGGTACCCTCCGTGCTGCATGGCAGAGGGGTGCAGAGACATCACGGGAGGGGGGCCGTAGCCGTCCCCCGCCTGCTGTTTGCTGCCCTGGGACTGGCAGCTCTCCGAGGTTGGAGTGTGGAGGGGCGGTGCAGCTCCGACGGAGGGAGGCCCCTGTGGCTGCTGGTACATGTAGTAGCTGTGGTTGGAGGGCTGCATCTCCCCCAGGAGGGAGGAGAAATCTGAAGGGCAGATCAGGAGGAAAAGGCTCAGGAGGCGCAGAGGGGCTGGGCCAAGTGGCCTTCCTGGTCTTTCTCAACCCCTAGGACCAGACTTGTGCCCTGCTGAGCCTTTTCTCGGGGGGAGGGAGGGGGGGCTCTGGTGCTGGGAAATGAACCTGTCTCTGACTGGTTCCAGGTCAGGAGTGCCTACCAAAAGAGCCAAGGTGGTGGCCACAGAGATGTGATCGGAACTCTGCCTGTTCTTTATGTGCAGCTGGCAACGTTTCGGCTGCCATCTTGGCTTTTCTGGTGGCAACTCCTGCTTCCGATGCCCCGCCCACCCCTGCCGGCCCCCCCAAAGCCAGCTCTGCTTCCTCCAGAGGAAAGCTGGTAGGCAAGCAGGGGAGGGTCTGCCCCACAGCCCTTAACCCTGCTCAACATGGCGCCCTGCCAGCTGTGCCTCTCCTGGGGCCAGGGAGTGCTTTCAGAAGGCAGACAGGAGGCCCTCCGCAAAAGAGCAAGCCCCCGCCCAGCCCAGCCCAGCCCAGCCCAGCCCAGCCTGCCTGATGTCCCTCGCTGGCCTTTCCCCGCGAGATGTTTCCAAGTCACGTCCTGGGCAAGCAAGCAGGGAGCCAAAGGGGAGGGGCGGTGGGGGCAGACAGAGTGTTCCCCCAAACTGCCAGCCCCCCATTCTCATAAGAGGGTCTCCAAGGATCCCAAAGGAACGCTCAGAGCAGCTCAGCAGCCCCCGCCTGCATCAGAGGAGCCAGACCCAGGAGCGACTAACCCGTTCCTCCCCACCCCCCGACCCTCTGGCCCCACTGCTCACCATGCTGGGAGGAAGAGGACTTCTCGAGCATCGATTTGTAGAGATTTCGGAAGGACCAGCTCAGATCCTGGAAGTTTATTTCAGAGTAGGAGAACTTCAAGTCGTTGCTGGTGCTGTAGTGCGGAGGTGGCACCTCGGTCCCTTCCCGGCCTTGTCCACCCGCCACCGTGGCGGCCACCTCCACCGGCCCTGCGCTCTGTTGCAGAAGGCAAGCAGTGGGTGGGGGTGAAATAGGAGCACCCGCGGAGGGGCCACCGGAGGGCCCTGTTCTGGGCCAAGGCTCACTGAGCCTCCTGCCCCCACCCAGCCAAAGGTCTTCGGTGCCATCACGCACCTGGCCGTAATTGCCCAGAGGGGGTGTGCTTTGTAACGAGAGCTGCTGGTTGGACTCGGGGGAGAGCGACGCCTCCGGGCCCAGAGAGACGGACCCCCGGGGGCTTTTGCTGGCCTCCTGATCCGGAGAATCCTGCGACAGCTGGAAAATCAAAGCAGGCAGTCGAGCCTCATCACAGGAAATAGGGGCGCATCTTCTGCGCAAAAGCTAGGCGCCAGGAAGGCCAGCACAACCTCCCTAGGAAGGGGCCTCGGGCTCTATCCCTGGTGGCCAAGGCCAGGTGTGACTCTCTCACAGGGGCAGCCCTGGGAGAAGCTGCAAAGGGGTGCTTGGGCTGCGAGGTGAAGAAAACTCCCATCAATTAATCAACTAAAGGAGATGATTGAGCAGTTGCTCAGTCAATGAAATCTATTTCTTTAAGCAAGAAGTTGGTTTTGAGGATGCACCATTGAGCTGTGGATATACATGGAAGAAACGGGCTCCTCGTCTATTTTAAAAGCACTTTTCCCACTGCCCCCTGGGGACCTCAGTGCTCTGTTGGAGGGCCAAACTCACATCGTCATCCGGCGGATGGCGCCTCTTCCGGGAAATATCGGGACAGGTGTCAATCGTCCAATAGGAGCCCTGAAAAGACAAAGGCAGGCAATCCAGCTTCACTGACTGCTCTTCCCCCTCCTGCCACGGCCAGGCCCTCTGCCCTCTTTCCCTTCCAGTGTCATCATCCTGAGCGGGTTGCAGCCTCCCTTAAACCTTCTTGGCAGGAACAGGTTGGACAGGAAGGGCTGCTGCCGTTGGAAAGAGCCCCCCAGCCCCCCTCCCCCCCCCGGGAAAGGGAAGAGCGCCTCCCAGGCGAAGCTCCTGTCCTCCTGCCTCTGCCTGCCACCTCCAAAGACGGGAAGGTTAAGTGCCCCCAAGGCCCATGAAGCCCGTTCCGTGGGCAGAACCGCCTTGCCTGCTTCGGCCTCCCTGGGCCAAAAGAAGGCCAAAGGCTTGAAGGATCCTTGGTGGGGAAAAGCCGGCTCACCTTTCCAGGGTCGTCCCGGGGACGAGGCACTTTCCGAAAGCATTTGTTCAGCGAAAGGTTGTGCCGGATGGAGTTCTACAGAGACAACCGGAGGAATCACTGCAGTAGTCAAGCAGCTGCTTAGCCCCGCCTTCCCACTCCTCCCCAAACACGCCTTGCCCTCTTACTGGGGGAAAAGCACAGCAACTTCCACACCTCCTGCATCTCAGGCCCCCCCTAACCCAGCAATCCCAGCCCCTTTCTTCTGCCCTGACAGCCCCCCTTGGCCTCTCCATCAGGGCTTCTGGCCACAGAGAGCTCTGCAGTATCCCACAGCTCCAGCCCAGGGAAGGCAGCTGCGGCGTGAGGCTCTGGAAGCCTTCAGGGGTCCCAGGCCCCTCGTTCTCTGCACCACCAAGTAGCTGAGAAGTTCTGGGTCAAATTTTGCTGGGAAATGGAGGGCTGCAAAGGGCTGACCTTCTCTGGGCTGAGAGGATGAGTGGGCCTACCTGGGAGACCCGGATAAAATGACTGTTGCCAAAAGGACTCAGGAAGTTTATCTGCGTTACTGATCTGTCTGCCCATCTTATTCTGCATTGCAATCGTCTCGAATCAGCACAAACGAACGAACAAACGAATGAATGTCGCCCTTTTATAGCTTCCTGCCCTGCTGGGTTCTTCAGGCCAGTCAAGAGAGTCCAAGAAGAGGGAGCAAGAAGCCCCCAACGGCCTCTAGGCAGCTCCACCCTGAGAGGAAGCAGGACTTCTCCCACTCTCTACTGCCTGCCCAGTCAAGACTTCCAGCTCGGACCCTCAGAGTCGCGTATCTCCAGTCTTCTGAAAGTATTTTCAGATCCAGACTTGCTTAATCCTCGGAATATGGTTGCTGTCTGCCAGAAAACCAGGGCCCAGCAGGTACTACTGCCCAGACAAGATAGGCTAGGCGTGAAATAGCTTTACTCCAGCAAAGCAAAGTCTTGATAAAGAAATACAAGAACCCACGGAGCCCAAGGAATTCTGCCACTTTCTCTGGAGGTCAGGCTAAGAACCTGAACTGGAGTTTTGCAGGACTAAAATAGCATTTGTGGCTACATAAGCAAGGACCCCTGGCTCTGGGGTGGGGCGAACTCTGCCTCTGCTAGGCCCACTTCGTAATTTTGGTTTGGCCTACAGCAAACCTGCCCCAAAGCCTGGGCTTCTCCAGGACCGAAACCTTTGGCTCTCTGAGCAAACGCCTCGACCTCCGGAGTCAGCCCTGAGCCCAGGAGGCATCCAAAGGGCAGCTGGGTCCCTCCCGGCTCTTCCTTCTGAGTCCCCAATAAGAGAGCATCATACTTCCGATCACCCCTTCGTTGTTTCAGCTGCTTGTAACACATTGTGTTATTTTTCTTATAAGTTTACTTGATTTTCTTTCCCTTTTTTTGTCCTGCAACCCAGAGCTCGTCCCATTGCGGCCATGCAAATGTTCTAAGTAAATATAACCCAGGCAGCCTCATAAGGGACCTGGGAAGCATATATAGAAAAGTTTTCTGGAGTTACGTTCCGAAATAAGACTACTCCTATAAAAAAGTGCTTCCATCTCATGCGCACACCCCTAACCACCACTCTAATTTAAGTTCCTTGGGGCAGAAATCTGTGGCTTTGGCTCAATTGAGCCCTCCCTGCACTTGGGGCATGTCACAGCAATGAGGGCTAGCTCCTTAAAAGCCGGTTCTCATGGGCCCAGCAATGAGAGAGCTTCACGCTCAGGGTCCTCACCTTCCAGCCTATGCCCGCATTCTTGTAATAGGGGAAGTTGTCGCAAATCCAGCGGTAGATTTCGCTGAGGGTCATCTTCTTGGCAGGTGAGGAGTTGATGGCGTAGGTGATCAGGGTGGCGTAGCTGTAGCGGGGCTTCCCGTCCTGGTGGACTGCGGCCTCATCCTTGCTCAAAGTGGCATTGGGGTCGGTCGGAGAGCCAGGTGGACACTTCCGGCCAGCTCCCGGGGCACCTGACTGAGAAGCCCCCCCTAATTTCTCAATGGTGGCCCGAAGAGTGAGCTGGGGGAGCCAGTCGATGGACGTGAGGCTGCTTTCCAGGTCGGAAGCCATGGCGCTGGAGGACAAGACCTGTGGCAGAGACAGAAGCAAGGACCGGAAAGGTGAGCTAGGCGGCTGCCCAATCCTCTGCAGGGCCGAGTCAAAATCTTATTTATTCCGAAAGCCCCCCTTTCACAGGTCTATACATTACCCACTCTTAGGTAGTCTAGAAGCACAATTAAGTAAGTGAAACATTGCAGTCTGATCCCACCTGCTTGAAACAAAAGTCACACGTTCCTGGAACAGGTGATAGATCTTTTGCACAGATGACACCCCCCCCCCCCCCCAAATAAGGGAGAGGCGCTAGCTCAACTACAGGTAGTCCTCAACTTACGACTGCAAGTAGGGAGTGGAACTTCCATGGCTGAGGGAATGTGGTTAAGTGATGCCTGATCTCATAATCTGATGCTGCTGATTAAAAAGGGAAACAGAGAAAGAAACTGCTTTGTGGAAGTGGGCAGTCCATAAGTGTATAATTAGATAAAAGCTAACACGGATCCTTAGGGAGCCATGATAGCACAGTGGTTAAAGTGCAGCGTTGCAGGCAAACTCTTCCCAGAGCCAGGAGTTTGATCCTGACCAACTCAAGGTTTCCATCCTTCCGAGATCAGTAAAATGAGGACCCAGATTGTTGGGTGCAAAATGCTGACTCTGTAAACCGCTTAGAGAGGGCTGGAAAAGCACTGGGAAGCGGGATATAAGTCTAAGTCTAAGTCTAAGTGCTATTCAGGGGCTATGGGCACATTTGCACCATTAAGAGCATGCACTCATGGGAATTTCTGCATTCCCCACAATCATTTAATAGACACAAGAACAAATAAATCAGACTGTAGTGGGAAGAGATGACCATGGGAAATCATGGCGGACCTAGCGTGGATTGGGAGCGCTTCCCACAATGCCACACTCCTCCTGTGGGAAGAAGCTGGCCATCGGGGCCTCTCAGGCCAGCCTGCTTGCAAAGGGTGCAAAGCAGATGCCCAGCGCTCTAAGCCCAAAGCTAAGAAGGCGGTGTGGGCAGGCATGCCACATTTGTCAGGGGCTGCCGCCCCTTCAAGAAGTCCTCCCTCTCTCCTCCTGGGATTGTCCAATAGCTCCTTCCCCTGGGATTGCGGGGTAGCTGCCCACCCTCAAGAGTCAAGGAGGCCCTGGCCTCACACCCACACCTGCCCCTAAGCATCAGGCTGCACCATCGGCACCTCCGGCAACTCAAAATGTGTTTTCCGGGGGTGACAGAGCGACCATGCAGTCCCAGGAATGGAAGCAGCTTCCCTTACACGGGGGGGGTGGGCTGACAGGGGCCCCCAGCCACATTGGAAATGCTTTTGCAGCTTTGGATCCAAACCATCACAATCTCACTGTACTCTCAAAACCTGGAAGAAGGTAGCCAAACTTCCTTTCATTCAAAGAGATGAGAAGAAAAGGCCTAGAACTGAATTCCTGAACACAGACCTCCTGTCCAGATCTACCTGCTGCAGGACACACAAAATTTGCCCTGCAGCAGGTAAATCTGAACAGGAGAAAATTTCACCTCCAGTCAAGTCAGTTTTCTAGCCTGGTTGGGTTTGTGCGTTAAGGATTTAGTTCTTATTGGCTAATGAAGGGAATCCTTAAAGTCAGAAGAGCCTCAGGAGAAGGAATCTGGCCCCTCCCCATTGCCTACCCCGAGATTACAATTATTTGCTGATCTGTTTTATATCTCTGATGATGCAAAGAAGCTTAATGAACTGACTCAAGAGAAGCCTAGAAATCAGAGTTTCAGGAGCAAGGAACCAACAGCAAACCTCCTTCTCTCATCTGCCAAACATTCGTTTCTTCTTTTAGAGATTATATTAAGGGCAACATGTCATAGTAATACTTTCATTCTTTTAACCACAGGCTATACCATCCTTTGTTTCTCAGCCTTTTAGATAAGATCAAGGATAAAAAAAGGGGAAATAAATTCAATAATTTTCCTTTTCCCACTTGATCAGAAGTTTGAGGGACAAAACAAGGTGGGAAAAGGAAAGAACCCAGCCATATAAACTGCTACTCGGTACTGGATTCATTTATCTAGAACAGCATTGGCGAACCTATGGCACACCTGCCGGAAGCCGCATGCGAAACCACCCGACAAAGAATCCTCGCGGCCTCACGGCCTCCTCTTCCCTGTCCCTGTGCACACAGGCACCCTGGTCAGCTGGCCATCGCACGTGCGGCGAAACCCAGAAGAGCCGCGTTCCTTCATGCATGCGCAGGACGGCACCTGAACTTCCAGGTTTCTGTTGCATGCATGCGCAATGGCCAGTTGTTTATCGGGCGCACACCTGTGCCGGAAACCGGAAGTTCGGGTGCTGGCCCGCACATGCACGACAGACCGCCACTCTTCCGGGTATCACCGATCTTGCGCGTGCGAAGGCCAGCGGAGCCATGCATTCCTCATGGGATGGTTTCACGTGCCATTTCCGGCACGCAGGCCAGCACACAGGGACGGAAAAGTTTCGCCATCACTGATCTAGAACAATAACACTCTTCCGTTTCACACTCAAAAATACCGAATGTACTTCACTCATAAACAGGTACAAGAGTGGGAAAAACAGAGCTCTCAGTGTGCCTCCTTTGGTGTACTAGGAAGGCAAAACTGGGCATATAAATGTGGAATAAGTAGCCTGGCATTATGCCTTCACTTGTGTTGGGAAACTTGAGGAATTGGCTACTAGTCATAGATTTTTCAACACGGCCTTAATTCAAAGACAGTTAGCTCAGCTGCCCACAAAAAGAATGAACCCAGATTAAGTCAATTATGTTTTGGTCTCATTGACTGCTAATTTTATTTCACTGCTAATTTTATTTATTTCAACGGCATCTGAAAATGACTGATCTTAGAATATCCTTCAAACCAACCCGGGGGGGGGGGGGGGAGGGACGGACGGACCGGGGACGCTGACACTAGGGTGATTTGAACAAATGAAGGCGTTCTCTCACTTAGATAGGAGGAACCTGATGTATGGAAAACAAGGTCTCTCAGCCACTTCAAGATGTGTGGATTTAAACTCCTAGAATTCCTCAGCCAGGCTGGCTGGAGAATTCTGGGAGTTGAAGGCCACACATCTTAAAAGTGGTCAACACAAGTGGTCAAACACTGAGATAGACGACGCAGGGGTCATACGAGGAAAAGAATCTGGCCGCTGTGGTAGACCTCACATTAAACCTGAGCCAGCAGCGTCCTGCAGCTACAAAAAGAGCAAAAGGCCATCCTGGGCTGCATCAATAAGAGTTATAATGTTCCATTCTATGTCACACCGATCAGACCACTCCAGTTCTGGTCATCCCAAAAGAAGGAGGAGCGAGGGAAGCATCACAAAGATTGTGAGGGACTTTGTAGGCTGAATTCCACTTACAGTGGTTAAAAGAGCAATGATGTTTAGCTTAAAAAAGAGAAACCTGGGAGGAGACATGATAATAACCTTCCAAGACTTGAAGGGATGCCACAATGCAGAAGGTAGTTGGGGCAAGAACCAAAGAACGGAAGTCTTACAGAAGGAGAACCAAACTTCAAATAAGGAGGAAAATCCTGAGCTACCAGGCAGTGGGTCAGCCTGTCGCCTGAAACTGTTGAGCTTCCATCACTAGAGATTTTCAAACAAATTGATGGACAACTCATGTGTCTCACATTCCCTAGGCAGGGGTCTGGCTTGGAAGAGCCCCAAGGTGTCCTCCAACCTTCGAGTCACATTAGTCTTTTTCTGCACCTTGGCTCAGGCAGAAAGGAGCTTCCTTCCTTCCAGCTATCGGATGAGCACAGAAACAGCCTGGTTGCTCGTCAGATGCTTTGGGGGCCTCCTGGATGAGGCCTTCCTGGACTAGAAGCGATGCCACCATCCCATTTAGAGTTTGCTGCAGGAGAGAGCGGCCTTATGAAACATATTGCCCTGTCTATTCTTAGTGACTGAACTATTTCAGTATTAACTTTCCAGGTCTGAAGCACCAGGAGATGACCAGGCTAACCCTTTCAAGATCAGTTATTCCATTTTCAGCTATTCAATTGTTCCTTGTGAACTGGACTCTTGCTAAGTCTACAAGACCAGGAGTAACCATAAAAGAAAAACCAGACTACCAGTGCTTGAAAATGGATAATGGATAAACTCTTGGGAGGAAAGGGACAATATAGGAAGCCATATTCATCAAAAAGTGAAGAGAAACAGAAAGACAGTTCCAGCTCCAGGGGAAAACACCAAGAATCTTTGGATAAAAATGAACTAAGTGAAACTAAATAAATGAAACAAATAAACATGAATAGCAGGAAAAGAGGCACAAAAGAGAGATTAACATAAAGCATTTGATTCATGCTATAAGCAGGTAACAAGGTACTAAATTCAGGAAGGGGGAGGGGAGGAAAGTGTCCTAGTATCTCATTTGAGATACTAGAAGAGAAATAGACTTCCTTGTTTGGAGAACCTGGAGGGTTGGAACAATTCAATCTGGGGAAACCCACAGAGACACAATTGTCTGGGCCTAGTGTAAAGCACATATATTTTGAATGCTCTGGTCAAATTTAAATTTAAAAATTAGTTCAGTGACCAAGATAGTAACATAAAGAGCCTAACATATTCTACATCGCAAGACAATGAAGAGAATAATTCTCTTCTGTGAGGTGTGCAGTTTTCTCCTTGAAAGAAAACAAAATAAAAATCTAAGAGGATGCAAGAGACTAGCAGCTTGCTGCTAAGTAAAGTACATTCCTCAGAAGCCCTTCCCCATTGTCAGATGGCTGATGGGAAGCATCTGAAATCACCATATTACTGTCCTGGTTTTAAAAAATTAACAGGAGGAATGGTGTTTTCTTTTTTATATATAAATTGTCTTAGAATGGTTTAATTATTCTTTTGCTGTTTTTATGTTTATAAACTTTACTCTGCCCAGATACCTTTGGTTTTAGTTAATAACGAGAACAACATTCCAGCCTGAATATAATTCTCTTCCTTTTATCACTAAAAAGAAGAATGCAACATAAACTGATTCATAATATCTGATTTCAACACAGGACAGCTGCAAGATTTAATGGTAAGATAACTAAATTGCAACAGTGAAGTTCAAAACTTGTTCATGTTTTGATTACTTAGTCTGAAATCTAGCCTAGCAGTTTAAGCATGGATTCCTGCTCAAAAACCATGTTACAAAACAGCACGGAGCTTTGTGAATGTTTTCTGCAATCATGTCTACAAGTTTCATGAAATTTGCAAGAAACCTCCTGCACTGGGCTGCTACCTGGTGATTATAGACAACAGGAAGGCCCCTTTAAAGGCCTGGGAATCCACAACCAGCTGCCAATATTCTACCAGATTAATCGTACAAATATCACAGCTATTACAAGAGAGGCCGAGCACATCTCTGTCTTTCCAGCTGAGACACCACAGCCCCAATGTGGCTCTTCCTCCTGGAGGCCCATCACGGCCCTCCTGAATGCTTCCCAGCCACAGCTGTCTAAAGGTGCTGGAGGTGGGCTTCCCTCCAGAGAGACCAGGCTGGAGCCCAGCAGCGTTCCTCCCACAGCCACAGGGCCTCTCAAGCGGTGCCCTTGGCTCTGGATTTCCAAAGCTATTGCTCTTCATTACATTTACTTAAAAGTTAATTTAGGATCTATGCCACGTAAAGTCCCCTCTATGCAAACTTTGTGTTAAATTGAAAACAATTACTATATTTTGGGATATCTGAATATAAACCATGCAAATGCCATGAGGCCCCAAGCCAAAAGGGCAGCCTTGAGCCCAGACCAGAAGCAGCAGCTGTTAAGTTCTGGAATGAGAACCTCCTCCTGCCAGGAAGTGGTGGAATTCTTGGCACGTGGGAGCAAGCAATGAGCGACTGGGGGAATGGCACTCTGCACATGCCCCTTGCCCTGTCATTCATGGCAAAATGAGAATTTGTTATCCGCCCTTCTTGCCAGAAGGCATGTGAATTTAAAGTACTTGCCCATTTAATGAAACAAGTAAAAAATCCAGCAGAATGGATCCAGCAGAAGATTACTTGGTAAAACCCCAAAACAATAACCATTTGTCTTAAAACTGCCTTTCAGGTTCTATGGAAGTGAGCTGGACTCTCTGTTGTAGATAGAAAGATAAATACTTCCTTGAACTGAAATGAAATCTGAAAAAAGATACTTAGATGGTCATTTTAAAAAATCCAACGTAATCTTTTATGATCTTTTGTTCTTGTTAAAGCAACTTCTTCTATTGCCGTAATTTAATCATAAACCATTTGGCAAGAGTCCTAAGTAGATTGCATAGAACTTGCTTCTGAATAAATATGCAAAGAATTGTATGGTTAAAATGGAAAACTGTGAGCAATTAGCACTAAGAGCTAAGGCAGATCAGTCTAGAGACTAAACACCAAACTACTAGACAAAAGCATTTGTGAAGAAGTGCATTCTGTTGCATTCACACATTGCATTAAGCCACGATACGTCTGGTTTGCTTTTGGCTTCAGGTGATAGGAGAACAGAGTCCATGAATAATATATGTACCTAGCCTCAATACATGGCATGTTATGTTACCTATTATAACCACCATAACCACACCATAAACCAAGGTGTGAATGGGGACTGATGGACAGCTCCATAGCCCTAATGCACAGAATGGTCTATTTAATTTTGTTTTGGCTTAATGTTGGGCTCTCCAACGTTTAGGGCTGGTGGGCACCATAGGGTTCCTGCAGAGCACAAGGCCGGACAGGAAAGAGTGGCTGTGGCTGATGGTGGGGAGAGTTTGCAAGGCAATGAAGGCTGCTGTTTCCATCCATTCCTATTTCAGCTTTGGCCAACAAGCCATTACAAAAAGAAAAGCAATCTTAAGCATGACAGAAAACATAACTATTTATTAATATGTTTAACCCTTCCTTAATTAATACAGGGTTTCTCTTCTACCACTTAAGGTTTTTCAACTCGTAATGCCAGAATTTTATGAATGCTGTATGAATTGCGTGCATGTCAGAGTTTTGCACAGCACAGATAATCAAACAGTTCCGCTCAGAAGCCACTCCTGGCGTTACTAGCCCAGTCAAGCAACTAAATTCACTTACATCTGGACTGGGAAGAAGGTGGTTGGTTACCTGAATATACTCAGCCAAGAGCAAAATATTCTCAACCACTTGTAATCAACTTTCTGGGATCAATCAGTCCTTCCCTACTTTATTTCCATTAAGAAAGGCAAAATTCACTGCTGACGATTGTTCAGAGGAGGGCAAGTCATTCGAAGAGCTGTTTTTTCATAAGTTTGCAGGGACAAACATTTTCTAGCTCTACCCAGAGAAACGCGGTAGGCAGAAGGGAGACTGAGATGAGCTAATAAATCTGGGGATCACCGAAGCCAATGGGTCCATTATGTAACAGAGGTAGCAACATTTTCCACCATAGGTGGCTACAATGGGACAAAGTTGGGAAACCAGGAAGGGCAGCCCCAGAAGCCAGCTGGGCTCCCTAAACAAACTGACTGGGGCAGCTGTTAAGTGGGCCAGTCAAACAAACAAACAAAAAACAAAAAATCAGATTATGTGGTGGGAGGACCCTCTGCCTGCTTTTTCAGGCAACCAGCATCCCTAAACCACAATTCTGGACATAACTCCACTTGCAGAAAAAAAATCGCCCAGTATGAAAGAAAATATTATATACATTGCATGCCTTTTCTCTAGTGTGTGTGTGTGTGTGTATGGGGAGGGGGGGGGGACCCACCATTTTGGTTTTTGAGTATG
>JANHFM010003995.1:29479-40824 GCA_032468115.1 Grayia smithii
CCCACCCTTGGTTACTTTAAGATGGGGGTACTACAACTCCCAGAATTCCCCACCCATATTAAAGTCACCAAAGTTGAGAAACACTGTCCTTGAAGAATTTTCATGGAAATATCATGGAAGCACTTAAGGTTATTGTCTATACAATTGCTTCTGTGGTCCTGGGAAAAATCCAAGATTCTTTGGTGTACTGTCTGATTCTTCATAACAGAATGATGCCTGCACAGATTTTACTGCTTTCATACTAAACTGCTTCCATTTGGGAAATATGACAGTTTTGGGAAAGCAGATACAGTATTTAAAATGTGTGTGTAAGTCTCCTCTGTGACAAATCCCAAACCTCTTTCAAGAATGTCATTAAAAGGAATCTGTATTTGGATAAATTCTTCAATGGCACTGTTATCATATTATCACAGATAAATATAATATTTTTAACATTTTATATTTCAAGGGATTGCTTTACACATGTACAAAGCTTTGCCTCTTATAAAATCTTGAGCCACCATATGAATGTCTTTATGTTGGTCTCCTCAGACTATTTCTTCTTCTCATTGAGTTGACCTCCAACTCATCAGTTGGATTGTTCCTCCAACTCATCAGTAGAAAGATTTTAAAAAGAGTTGATCAAAACCTTTCCCTTCCTTGTATTTGTCTTGTCATATTTCCTTTGTGCAATGGGAAAAAATGATAAATCTTATTTCCCTTACCAAGTAATTTGAAGGCAGTTTTACTTCAAGGTAAGCTTTACGCTACCAGGAGGATGTTCTTCCTTCTGGACCTGTGTGAGATATTCCTGTCTCTTTCTTCCACTTTTCATTGGAATTGACCCAGTTTTGTTTCATGATGACCAAGATGTCTAGATTGCAACTTCAAACATTGCTTTTCTCTCCCTTGTAGATTTTGTTTTCTAAAATAAACAGAAATACAAGTAAATGATGAGAATTTAAAATAAATTTTGGCAACAGGGAACAACATATTGATCAGAATGATAAGCTTATGGAATTAAACCTGAAACCAGTCAGAATGTTTTATTTCAGTGTGAGGCATAACCTGATGGAAGCATTTGATAAAGTTTGTGCAAATTTTGAAAAGTAACCCTAAAAGAAGCACAAGATCATTTAATTTTTCTTAATTTAAGGGTTGAAGCATCATTGTGTTGAAGATTTAGTTTTGAAATGCAATTCTGTTTTGGAGATTGCCAGCCACACTGATCTTCTTTGACTGGAATTTATTTTATGTTTATTTGTTAAATATTAGCATGCTGCTTCTGTGTGCACTATGAATAATACTCTTAATGTTGGGAAATGATACAACCTTTTTGTTTATTACAGATGGTTTTTTATGGTAACTAGTAGTCCACAGCTACTTAGTTAAAAACCACATTGCTTTCTCTTTCTCTTTACATTTCTTCTAATAATTGGAAACAGCAATTCAGCTTATGTTATTTTCAAAGATGGGCAGTGCTAAACCTCCATGGCTAATGAAGCCATGAGGAAGATAGGGTAGATGCTGCTGCAAACAAATGTCACCGCTATCAGTCTTCTGGAATAAGAAACAGAGTTAAATTGTCTCTGTTGGTCTCTCTGTTCTTAACAGGGCCCCTTGGATATATGGAATTTGCCAAACACTTAAATCTCCCTAAACTGGAGATTTAGGTTGTAATGAGACTTATAGAAATCTTAGGGGGGGGGGGAACCTATCGAAGTCCTGTTGATGCCATGTTTCCTTTTTTAACATTCATTTTAAATTCACAAATCAATATATATCGTCATTTTTCTAAATCAGCTTGTCCTCGTTGAGAACATAGTGTGCCTATCCAAATATTAATGGGAGAGGATATGCACACTTAATTGCATGCGCATAGCTTTTAAGTTGTTTCTCTTCAGAGGAAGTGGCGCTCTGACTTCTAGATATTCTAACCAGCCTGTGTAACACTTTGAACATCAGTATAAAGAGAGCAGGGAAAGTAATGTGCTGGGATCGTCAACTGTCACGCCTTTTGCTTCTTTGGCTTGCTTTCAACCAAAGAGAAGCAGAGAAACTGGACAAATCGATCTTTATGAATTCCCATGTGCAATTATCTCTTCAACTAGCGAGCAGCCCAGGGTTTAATGGTTAGAGCTGCGCATGAAGCCTCAAAGAGAGTCTGGCTTCAATTGAGCCTTTTCCAAAAGGTTCTTTCAAAGTGTCTCTACAAAGCAAAGCATGTTCATATGCAGAAGACATTTCAGTTGAAGTGAAGAGGGTGGGTGAAGCTTTGATTGGTGACATCAAGTCAGAACACTTTGCTTTTCTACTTCAACTCTCCATTTTGTTCCAGCAGTCGCAGTTAACATGGCTCTGTAAAGTAGTGTCACTTGGCGCAACTTGGTTAAACTTTCCCCAGAACGTGATGCAGTTTCTATCAATCAGAATATCAGGTGTATTTTGAAAAAGTGAATGCCGGTGTTAGAAAGCCAGTTTGGTGCAGTGGCTTAAGGCACCAGGTTGGGAACCAGGAAACAACAACTTTAACTCTGCCTTGAGCACAAAGCCAACTGGGGGACTTTGTAACTAGTCACTTTTTCCTCAGTTGTAGGAAGAAGAAAACCACTTCCCCATTGAACACATTAACACACTGGAGTGCTTATTTAAAGAAGATTCTAGAATATAAATTTTAAGTCACCAATGAATATGGACTAGAAGCAGTATGAAATTATGGGGGAAACTTGGGAGGATGGTATGGCTCAGGAACATTTCCCCATTCCATACATCAAGCATCAACAATGTTTAAAATTATTTAAACTCCTACCATTTTTTGTGTTAGCAAAGCTAGCTGAGAAAGATGGAAGTAGCAATCAAAAATAAGGAATGCATGTTGAACGGCTGCATTGAAGGAATAAAGCAGAAGGAGCAGAAGTTTTGAATTGTATTTGTTTGATTTTGGGCTCACATACCTTGCCAGTATTGCAACCTCTAGGCTTGCACACTTGAGTTATCAGACAGCTCTTCACCAAAATTAACAACTGGCAATGCACCTCCCTCTGCACAATCTTCTCAGGCTCTTTGCCCTCCAGAGCTGTTGAGTCTTGAAACAGCTCCAATGATCACTAACTATGCTGGCTCCTGCATTGTAGGAGTTCAATTCCAGTTGATAAACAAGGCATTGGGAGGGAGCAAACTGCTCTGTGACATCTTAACAGGCTCAGACTCAACCCCTCCAAGATTGAGTGGCTGTGGATACCGGTGCCTTGTGTCCAGGAAGTCCCATCCCTTTTGATAGGGGGGGGGGGAGGTTCTTGCTCCCTCAGAAAGGGCTCGCACCTTGGGTGTCCTCCTGGATTCACGGCTGACATTGGAAGATCATTTAATGGCTGTGACCAGGGGGGCATTCGCACAGGTGCACCTGGTGCACCAGTTGCGCCCCTTCCTGGACCGAGATGCCCTATGCACAGTTACTCACGCCCTCGTTACCTCTGTAGTTACCTGTAGTAGGCTGGACTACTACAATGCCCTTGAAGAGCACTTGGAGGCTCCAACTGGTCCAGAATGCAGCCGCGCAGGTTGTTACGGGATCTTCTCGTTACTCCTATGTTATACCACTCCTGCGTGAGCTGCACTGGCTTCCGGTTGTCCTCCAGGTGTGCTTCAAGGTGCTGGTGTTAGCCTTTAAAGCCCTACATGGCTTAGGCCCTGGGTACTTGCAGGACCACCTTCTGCCTATGGCATCCTCCCAGCGTCCAGTGCGTTCCCACAGAGTCGGCCTCCTCAGGGTGCCGTCGGCCAGACAATGTCGACTGACGGCCCCCAGGGGTAGGGCGTTCTCTGTGGGTGCACTGACCCTCTGGAATGAATTGCCTGTTGAGCTCCAGTCAGCTCCCGATCTTCACTCCTTCCGCCGCGACTTGAAGACGTGGCTGTTCCAATAAATGGGCTACGGCTGACCATTGTTTTAAAATTGTTTTTTATCTATTTTTAACTTTACTGTTTTTATTGTTAATTCTTTTAAATCTTGTTATTGTTGTTTTGTTGCTGTCAGCCGCCCTGAGTCCTCTGGTAGAAGGGCGGCATATAAGTTCAATAAACATTAACATTAAGCAAGAATGGAGTGCAACTTTGGGACTTTGAACGTCACTAGCAAGTAACCACCTATCAGTTTCCTTTTACTTGCCGCATTTACCAGGAATGGCTTTTATTAAATAAAAGTATCGAAAAGTCTTACTGAGTTATGTGTTACCGTCGTTTACAGAAATAATACTGACAGATGCAGGCAGTGAAGGGTGTGATTGAGAGGCTTGTGGGTTCATGGTGGTGACTCTAGATAAGAGCATTTTCTCTGTTTGACAGTTCTCAGTAACTTCAGAACTGGAAAAGGTTTTGAAAGACCTGGTATGGCCTTCCACTTCCTCTTCTTTCTGACATCTGAATGGTAGGGACTAGCAGGATTATCTCCACTATTAAGCAAAATAAAATATGATACATGGAAGAAAGAGAGAAGCTGTGAATCTTGGGTGCCTGCCTGAATCTCCTTGCTTTTTCAGCTATATAGATGGTCTGTGTCTTATAGCAAGGCTCACTTCAATATGTGTTGTGAGAAGTTTTATATCAAAATATGTTTTAGTCTTTATAGTGTTTCCATCTTCCCTTAAAACATTAACAGAAACCACAATGGACTGAGAATCAGTGTCTCCACTAGATAATTGATAGTCAAGCTGAAAATAAGTTAATCAACTAAAATAAGCAAACTTCCTCAAACCCTCAAATAGTAGAGCTGAGGTGGCACAGTGGTTAGAGTGCAGTATGGCAGGCTACTTCAGCTGACTGCTAGCTGCAGTTTGGCAGTTCAAATCTCACAGGCTCAAGGTTGGCTCAGTTTTTCATCCTTCCGAGGTGGGTAAAATGAGGACCCAGATTGTTGGGAGCAATATGCTGACTTTGTAAACCATTTAGAGAGGACTGTAAAAGCACTATAGAAGTCTACGTGCTATTGCTAAATAAGTTACCCACACCTAACACACATATAGAAAGATAAGGCCTGCAAATAAATAAGAGTTAATTAAATTAAGTCTCCCAGCAGAAATGCATCTTCACAAGAATAAACACCATTGCCATAGCTACACACATATACATATATATATATATACATATATATACACATATATATATACTCCCAGAGTCCTCTGGGAGATGGGCGGCATATAAATATAATAAATAAATAATAAATATATACACACACATACACACAGATGTCACCCTAGAATCAACACATAGACACTTCCACACCCCAGACAAGCTTCCGTATAAAAATCTGCTACTGTACCCCATTTCTCTGCAGCTGCCCCTAAAAGCAAACTGTTTTGCTTTTAGGAATAAATATTTCTTCTTTCGTCACAGCTGTATGGATCCCATTTTTATTTAATTCTTGCACAGCCCCGGCTCGAGTTGGAACCCCAAATTATTCTTCTGACAGTGTGTTAAGTCTGATGCCATTTTGTCTAACTCAGATACTGTAGCTAAAAGTCTTGAGCCACCCTTGGAATACAGGGAGATGATAAAGAAGCATGGATTTCCTTGAAATCTTGAGATTACTTTTGCAAGCTGAACTGAAATGACAATTGTTATCAATATTTTCATCTTCTCTAATACACTTTGAAGCCAGAGATATCTTCTGGTTTATCGATTTGAATAATTATGTATTTGAGTTTTGTTCTCTTGAAAGTGAAAAATGCCCCATGAAAATGTCACCAACATTTTAACATTTGGCATTTAATATTTTGACTACCCTAATTTTAGCTTTAAAATGTTGTTAGGATAAAGATCCTACCATGGCCTGTGGACATGATTTGGTCTCACTCACTGACCTTCCCAATTGCTAAGTGTAGCCCTTGGCTTTCAGGAGAGACTGATTATTTTGGCTTTGTAGCAAAGCAGGAAGCACATCAATAGGACCCAGGCAGTAGCTAGCAGAAGGGCAAATTGTTATAATGGAACAATAAATTGGGCTACAAGACAGTTGTGAAGAGCTTGAGAAAGGGGAATGGAGAGGAAAATGGCCTAAAAGAAATGCAGTAAGATGCGAGAGGCAAGAGGCAATATCAGCCTTGGACACTGATACTTATGGATCGCAAGGGAAGTGGTCAGCCTAAGGATAAACAGAGCAAAAACGAGAGAGCAGGGATTTTGATGCTGGCAGGCTGATAAGCTCAAAGAAATAGGAAACAGAAGAAGCTGAAGAAAGAAGTTCAGGGAAAAGTATTACTTAGCCCTGTAATCAGGGCCAGAAAGTTATTGGTTTATTGAGAGGTTTATTGATGTGCCCTAAAAATTGTGAGTAAGAACTGGAAAAAGAGTTACTTTCTTTAATTCACAAAAAAAAGCCAATCCAATTAGGTCAAAGCAGTGATGAAATTCAATTTTTTTTACTACCGGTTCTGTGGGCGTGGCTTGGTGGGCGTGGTGTGGCTTGGTGGGCGTGGCAGGGGAAGGATATTGCAAAATCTCCATTCCTACCCCACTCCAGGGGAAGAATATGGCAAAATCCCCATTCCCTCCCCACTCCTTGGGGAAGGATATTGCAAAATTTCCATTCCCACCCCACTCTGGGGCCAGCCAGAGGTGCATTTGCTGGTTCCCCAAACTACTCAAAATTTCTGCTACTGGTTCTCCGAACTGCTCAAAGTTTCCACTACCAGTTCTCCAGAACCTGTCAGAACCTGCTGGATTTCACTCCTGCTCCCCTCCCTCCCTCCGGTCCAGGTACGGATGCAACTGGTATACCACCATAAGGTATGCAAAGGTCCTCCTCGCCACGGCTACCTCTGCTTTTTTAGAAGAAGCTGAATCTCGGAACATTTCCAGATTGTGCACCGGATCTGTCTGGGGCAGTGCAACCACATCCAGAACCAAAGATGGAAGAACCTTTTCTCCAGAGGGTCCAAATACCCACAGCCACTCTGTCTTGCTACGATTGACAAGCACTTTGAATAATCTCTGACATCCACCTCCCTTATCATGGGTCTCAGTTGTTGTTAAACCCAATTGGCTGGGCAGATCTTAGTGAACAGGACCTCACCTTTTTGTCTGAACCAGGTCTTGATAAAGCATGCTAGATCAGCCTTTTCCTAGATAATTCAATTGTGGATTAAGGTGGCTTGACCTAGACTCATCTATTCTCGTCTAGTTCATCTTCTAGTTCATCTGCCATCCAAAGCTGAGTATGAGAAACTGGAATGTATCACAGGAACAAGATGCCTGTGGCTTGGTCCAGTGAGTGGCCCATTTCTTGACTCTTACCATATTTTCCTTTACCAATCACTATTGGAATCTTATAGTCTGTTCCCATCTCTTCAGAGCCCACCCTACTTCCCTATTCAAAGCAATGCACGTCCCAACCTGTGGCTCTCACCTCACATGCACAATTCCTGAGAGGTTGCTACCCAAAGCATTTCCGTCTAGCACTCAGCACAATAGCATCTGTTGCTTCACTACAAATGAATACTGTTTTAATATTTATTTAGCCACCTTTTTTATTATTATTTTGGCAAATAGATTGAGCCATGTAGGAAGAAACAAGGTACAAACAGAACTGTAAAATATACTAGCTAGTATATTCAATTCAAAAAGCATTTGAGAGATATTCAATCACATGTAGCTGTCAAATACTATATCTTCAAATGCTTTTCTACTGTATAGAATAATGTCATTCTTAAAGTGCCAGCAAATATTTGCTAGGAAAAACACTGAAAGTTGTTTGGCTTAGATTTCTCACAAGCATGCAACCTTCCTCTCTTCAGGAAGATTATGTAGGAGATTCCACTTCCTTTTTTATTTTGTAACTGCATGCTTATAATCTAATTCTCATGGTTAGATTTGCCAAGATATTCAGGGAGAGGAAGGACCAGGAATGCAAGTCAGACATTAAAGTGAATGAGTAAATGTTGCATCTTAGATGTAAACAGAGAGTATTTTAACTTTCCTGTGTGGTTCTTGTCAGAATCAAGCGGTTGGGAAAACGTTGAAGAAGCTAGAAGTGCCGAAGGTATCCAAACTGCATGTCTAAACTCAAGATGATCTGGATATTACATTAGCACAAGGTGGAACAAACACTTATAAAAAGAGGAAGGGGGATTTGCTTCCTTGGCAATTTCACACTCAAAATGGAAAGCTAGTTCCATGGTGCATTTTTTCTTTCAATTGCCTCTAACACAGTGAGGGGGAACCTTTTTGGTACAAAGTGCCCAAAGCAAAACACACATGCACATGCACACCAAGGCATCAGAAACCCGAAGACCAGATGGCTGGGTATGCATGCACACACCAGCCACCTGGTCTTCGGGTTTCTGGCACATGTGCACGAACCAGCTGGTCTTCGGGTTTCCAGCGCTCTGGTGCATGTGGAGACCTGCTGGCCAGCATGCATGTGCACACCGGAAACCAGAAGGGTTGCCCACAGAGAGGGCTCTGAGTGCCACCTTTGGCACACATGCCACAGGTCTACCATCACAGCTCTAACATATTCTGAAATATCCAATCAAAGTTACAGTGTTATAAGAGACATGTCGCTGCTGCCCATTTATGTTTCCAACTTCCTCTTTCTGATCATATTTGGTAATAATCATATCTGGTAATAATGATAAGGTATCCTTCAGGTCCCATCTCTTTTCATATCTCCAAAGCTACAAATAGCAGCCAAGAACTATGGAAGTGATGTGAAAAATGGATGTAGCACATCTCCTATGACATGTTGTTAGGTTCCAAAAGACTGCTGAAACTTTATTGCAACCATTCAGGGAGGGATTGTATTTCTATCAGGTCAGGGAAATTGATGGCACAAAATTAGCTTGTCTTAAAATATTTATGACCCTTTAGAATATTAGATATGACCTTTCCTCCAATTTGCTAGCTATGTAATAAATTTGATGGACTAAATAGAGTTTTTGTAGATGCTTTAAAATACTCCTTTTTTAAAAAAAAAGAAAAATAGCATGGCTCATAAGACTTTGGTGGTTTTGGCTCCTGAGCAGAATGTTGAAGCAGCTTTCAAAGCAACTTGCTGCAATCTTGGCTGAAAAACCACAAACACATATGGCAGTGAATTTAGTGTTTATTAAAAAATGTGGAGGGCCTTGAGTTTTAATGGGAAAATTACCTTGCTACTCATTAAACTGCTCAGAAATGTTTATCTTCATAAAGATAAAATACTGAGTTACATATGCCAAAGAAAAGAATTATTACAGTTATTGCACTTGTTGAAAATTAAATCTTCCATGCTGCATAATATTTAGTAATACTGACCTCCCAACATCCTTATGATGACTAAACCACATTTTGGTGTTTCCTAAAAGAAGAGGGAGGGAGGGAGGGAGGGAGAGAGAAAGAGAGAGAGAGAAAGAGAGAACTCAATGATGATGCTTAAATAAAAATACAATTCCTGAATTATGCTTCCCAAATCTAAATAGCTTTTAACCCTGACAAGGCAAGGCAGTCACACCTACATAGACTTCCTTTTAAATCAAAGGAATAAATTAATTCTAATCAATGTAACACCTATTTCTTCCCATTTCCATTTCAGTTAGATTTGAGTTTTTACTGCGGTATCGGTGCATTAGCCAAAAACCCTGCCCATAAAAGTCAACCTAATCTAGAGCACTGTCCTCTACATGGAGCCTCCCTTGCAGATTACTTAGAAGCTTGGTTAGTCCAGAATTCAATGGCCCAATTAGCACAAGCACATAAATCCTCTGCTCCAGGCTTCCTATTAGCTTCCAGGTACAATAAAGGAGTTAGTCAATACATATTTTATCCAATGCACTCTATGGCTTGACATTGAAATATTCTTCCTGCCCAGCTAATTCATTCTTAGAGAAGCTGTTGGCAAGGCCTGTAGGCAGTGCTGCTTGATGGCAGTCTCAAGATAACTTTCCAGTAAATATCAGACTGACTTTCACTTCTGAAAACTAAGTGAGTCTAGAGCCGTGATGGCGAACCTATGGCAGGTGGCATGCGTAGCCATATCAGAGGGTATGCAACAGGGGTGGGTTCTACTTACCTCTCCTACCGGTTCTAAAGGCACGTCCGGTGCACGCGCTTCGTGCACCCGACGGGAGCTCCTGTGCATGCGCAGAAGCTTTTTTTGGCTGAAAAATGTCAAAAAGAGTTTTCTGTGCATGCGCGCAAGCGCGCTCCGTGCACTCCATGACCAAGCTGGTAAGTACGGGCGCGTGGGGGGCCCGCAGTCCGGGACACGTAGAACCAGTTCGGTGATGTCACAGCGTCACCGCTACCAGATTGCGTGAACTGGCCCGAACCGGGGGCAACCCACCACTGGTATGCGAGCTCACGTCTGGCGCGCATATGTGTGCTGGCCAGCTGATTTTCGGGCCTTCTGGGCCCACTAGAAGTAAGGAAGCAGGCTGTTTCCTGCCTCCAGAGGGTCTCAGGGGGTGGTGGGGAAGACCCATTTTTCTCTCTTCTCAGTTTCCAGAGCCTTTCTAGGAGTTTGGGGAGGGCGAACAGGCCATTTCCTGCCTCCAGAGGGCCTTCGGGGGGGTGGGCAAGGCCATTTTCATCCTTCCCAAGCTCCTAGAAAGGCTCTGTTGCCTGTTACTTTTTTTTTCTTTTAAAAAGAAAAAGAGCCATGGTGGCACAGGGGTTAGAATGTAGTATTGCAGGATAATACTGCCCACTGCCAAGAGTTCGATCCTGACTGGCTCAAGGTTGACTCAGTCTTCCATCTTTCCGAGGTCAGTAAAACAAGGATGCAGATGGGTAATATGCTGACATTGTAAACCGCTTAGGGAGGGCTGTAAAGCAATACAGAGTGGTATGTAAGTCTAAGTGCTGTTGCTATTGCTAATGTAGTGGCCATGTTATATGCCCTGCCATGTCTCTTTTCTATTCTTTCTTGTAGGCCAGTTTGGTCTCTTCAGCATTCAGCAAGCCTTCATTGTATATAACTTCAATGCATCTTCTTCACTGTTCTTCAGCTATTATTCCAATGCTCATTTTATTGGACCTTTTTATTATATTAATATACCTAACTTTCTGATGCACTTGTAATACCCACTTATTTTTCTTAGTAAGTAAAGTCTGTCAACATCGCTGTGTGGATGAAGGAAATGATTCATCATCATTACTTTTCTGATGTTTCTATCCAGGGTTTTTAGTTCTGCTTGAGTCCAATCCACCTGTGTATAGTGGACTGGACTCAAACAGAATTATTACTGTTAGCTTATTACTCATACTATAACCCTAAACTCTCAATAATAGTCCAGAAGCTCCATAGACTACCAATCAAGGTTTACTCAGCCTTCCATCCTTTCGAGGTAGGTAAACTGAGGACCCAGATTGTTGGGGGCAATAAGCTGACT
>JANHFM010003995.1:42040-53119 GCA_032468115.1 Grayia smithii
CAGCTGGCTGAGGAACTCTGGGAGCTGAAGTCCACAAGTCTTAAAGTTGCCAAGGTTGGAGACCCCTGCCCTAGATGGAGGAGCTGGGAGTCCCTTTGATTGGATTCTTGATTGCTTGTTTGCTTGGTTGATTGACTGAGTCTTGACTGCCTTTTTGCTCAGCCTATATTTGTTCCTTGGTCCCCCAAAAGTAGCCTATTAAGACAAACCATGCAATTTGTGGGTTTAGGACCCTGATCAGCCCAAGAGCTGAGTGTAATCTCCTCTGCTGATGCTTTATAACTTAATCATGTTCCCTAACAATGGTAATAGTAATCTTTGCTCTTCTAGTTTCAAACTTCATCTCCCTTCAACCCAGCTAAGTTACTTACCTGAGTTCCCGATACTTGGAGGGTATCTTCTGGTCAAGGAATCTTGACCAGAACTCTCAATATGGCAAGAAAAGAATCCACAGACATATTGAAGCTTGTCTGATATCTAAAGAGCTGCCACAAAGAAGAGGGGGTCAATCTATTCTTCAAAGCACCTGAAGGCAGAACAAGAAGCAATGTTAGAACAGTTAATCAGTGGATCAGTTTGCCTGCAGAAATTATGGGTGCTCCATCACTGGAGGTTTTTAAGAAGAGATTGGGCAACCATTTGAAATAGTATAGGGTCTCCTCCTTGTGAGGAGAGGGTTGGACTAGAAGACCTCCACGGTCCATCTTCCAACTCTATTATTCTATTGGTTCTTTGGATTTAAAAAAAATATTTTGCTTCTAGTTGCTGTTTTGTGGACAGAAATCATTGGTATCATTGGTATCAAGCTTGAAAACTCATGAAAATGTGGGGAAAGAATTACTTGGTAGTCCCAAAAGTGCTTTTTTCCCAAAAGGTATCTAGACTTTGCCAATTGGACAACCTTGACTGGATGACTGAGAATCTCCATAGACACAGAGTTACTTGGTAGTGAGATGGGTGGCATATATAAATAAATTTAAATATATAAATAAAATAAGACTTGATGAAAATTGGAACAAATGCACACAGTTTGAAGTACATTTATCAATATTCCCTTCCCCCAATCACCATTGTATTAATTTATGGTAAATATACTTACATTTGATAAGAAAATCATATTGTTTTCCTTTCATTCTGTTTACAGGTTTGGATAATGAAGATGCTTTCCTCCAAGGGTGTGTGTGTGTGTGTGTGTGTGTGTGTGTGTGTGTGTGTGTTATCTTTAACTCAAGCAGAAGCTTCTGACAGGTAAAAGTTGTCTATGCAGTTTTATAAATGGAGGTCAGGGGGGACAGTTGGGAAGGGAGGATATTTATTGAAATGAAATGAAAAAAAAACCCAACCCCAACCTTAGTTTTAAATAGGCCGGATTCTCTCTTGATACCTCTCAGTAGATTTTTCTCCCTTGGTACTATACATGTATTTCACTGTTAAGACAGAAGGTGGCATGAGAGCACCTCCTGATTCAAAGCAGCAGATAAAGGGTTGATGAATTTCTTTCCTCCCTGTAAGAGAACTGACAGTCAGATGTTTTGGCCTTAGGAGTTTTTCTGAATGAGGACCTTTAGGAATTAAATAGAGAGGTGATTTGAATTGTAGCTTGGACGTGATACTGGGTTTTTTCCCCCCTTACTAGACAGTGCAACATTTTTCAAAATGTTAAAGTAGCTGCATCTTGCAGGGCTATTCAAAGTGCTTCAAAAGTTGTCTTGATATATATATCAATGCATATATATATGCATTGCAAAGGTATCCACTGGGACCATTAGTGCATAGACACCCATGAGGAAAGCAGCATATGAGCTTTCAAAAGCCAGGACTGCTTAATGCATTGAAGAGAGGTGCTTCATTTGGTTTTGGGAAATACCTTTTTCTAATACTTGTGCAATCCTCTCTAGATTAGACTGGTATGTATTAGGCTCCTGGCATTTGTATCATTTCAATCATTTCAATCATTAGTCATATATATTGCATTATATATTTATGATTCAAACTTGGTGACTTTTTTTTTTCCACAAAATAAATTGCCTAGTACATTTTCTGGCTAGTTTTTTTTTTCTTCTGTCTTCATACAGAAGAATGTATGTGCATATGTCTGCCTGCCTGCCTGCCTGCCTGCCTGCCTGCCTTCCTGCCTGCCTGCCTGCCTGCCTGCCTGCCTATATTGTTAAGTATCTGGAGAGGGTATACACACCCTATTTAGACATTTAGGAAGTATTTTGAGTATTTGACCACCAGAGGGCACTGTGGCATAAGGCATTATAATCATCTATTCTGTTGGCAGATTGTGTCATGGGCAATATGAAGCAATGAAGCAGTCTTATAACACCCTACCCCCCCTTTTTTTTTCACCTCCTTCTTCACCTGTGCTAATTCTTCTCTGTTTTGTTGCTGTTGAGTGGAGATTGTTTGCAATGATGGGGAGGATGCAGAATCAAGCCTAAGCAGCCAAGCTTTTTGACAGCGCAGCCCCAGAGGCTGTCATGCCAGGACATGTTGCTATGGAGAGAAGTCTGACGGGATATCTATATAAAGAAACATGAGCTCATCTATCCTCAGCAGAGCTCAGAAACTGAGATATTTCATTGTCTCTGTAAGGCACACAGATGCAGCAGTGAAACCTTCACACATTCAAGTGGAGAGTGAAGTACTAGCCTGCAAGCCAAGTCATGCAAGACTTTTCGGGCTGGATCTGTCTTTTGCAAGCCTCCAAATCAGGATCCCAAGCTTTTAGTTTTAGCAATTATTTTAGGAGTTCCTTGTACTGAAGGAGCACTTTATATACAAGAAGATCCCATATTAAAATGGACTTATTCCTAAAACAGGAGTTTCATATAGTCACTTCTTTGCAAGTTTAGAAGCTCTTTTGAATGGGCATGACTCTATTATTTCTTTTAATAGAGCAAGTTGTACTCTGCTTATATGAATTTTTTATTCCCTGTTTCTCTCAATAATTTGGAAGGTATGGGATGCACTCTAAAGCTGGGATTTTATACCTGTGGTCTGCGGAGCCCTGGGATGCCACAATGTCATCACTTTTGTGACTGTAGATTAAGAAACAGGGCCATTATTCCCCCAAAACTTAAAACACATTTCTAATGTGTAGCATAAGCTATCTGATACCATACATTGCTGAAGTTTATTAATTGCTTTTAGATCTCTCCATGGCCCTTAAAAGAAACATTTTTAAAAGAAACACCCTTTTCTTTATAACAGGCTTTTAAATATTATCTGAACATCAGCATAGACTTTAAGTGAAAACAAAGATACTTTTTTCTGAAGTGTGTACTGTTCAGAAGCAACGGGCTTATGAAAACATGTTGTGCAAACAAGTCATCCATGAAACTTGGTCCTCTGAGCCATAACAGTGTTCTTGACAGCATGTAGCTTGGTGGTGGTTTGTGAACAAGTTGCTCAGATGACCAACACCTAAGTGCCTTCAGAGTAAGGCAATCACGGGAATCACTTCAGCTGCAGAATATTACATTGGAACTGGCCTTGAGTTCATTTCATTAATAAAGCTGAATGTGGTTCAATGAAGTTGTGCTGAATGTGGCAGCTGATCTCCAGTTTGATATGCAAGGCAACTAAACTAATTACACTCAACTTGGATGAATCCAATGAATTTTGACCTCATTAAATGAGGACACTAAATATATCCAATGGAGCAGAATTGTATTGTGGGTATTCAGAGGGACAATAAAAGTGTTCGGTGAAAAGTGTGGTTAAAGACAGCTTGCACTTGAATTTGGACCCACAGATTGTAAAAGCCTCTTTTGTTCTTTCCAATACATTCAGACCTCCCTTCATTCAATCTCTTCAAATAGAGGCTTACACATGCATTCATCTAACATTATAAACAGAACATTTTGTGGCTGGGTGGATTTTCTTGCTACATGTGCAGGACCCTTGAATCAATATCAAACAAAATTGAAATTAATTCTGTGGCAAAACAGAACTTGGCTAAGTATCTGGAAATCAGGTAGAATGTTGCAACAATATAAGTAGTCATGTACTGGGCATGGTGTCAGAACTGATGGTTTAAATATCAGTACGCATTTTGCAGGTGCATTTTGATTTGATATCGCAATGGATGAGATAGTAGTGGACAAAATAAATGGAAGAAAATTGCATTGTTTAGGTTAAGAAGAAAATCAGAAGGACGCTCATATTAATATTAGGCCTCATGGAGTCATAAAAAGACTTGTATATCCATATCTTATTCTATATGTACATTTTCGTGGAGGTTTCAATTTTACACTTCTGAATTTACTTTCTCAAGCTGAGTGAAACTCATGGCTTACTATCCGATAGTTGCTCTTTTAAATTAGGCACGTCATAATCAACCAAGATATTGTATAAAATGGGAGAACAGAAATGATATCTCTTTATATATTTGAACTTTTATTTATTTATTTGTTAAATTTATTTGCTGTCCATGTCACAATGTGACTATTCTGGGCAGCTTACAACAATTTTGAAAAAAAAAATTGTTTCATCTTCACTATCAATTATCAGTTGCAACAAAAATGGCAGAGGATCACATCAAGGTTAATGTATATTTAAAACAATTTCACTATTTATTTAATTGCTAGTTGTTTGTATATTGGTACAAAAGACCTCAGTTTATAGAAGGTTCTCATTCAGCACAAAAGTTTTCCTAGTGATCAGCACGAAGCATCGTCATAAGTATGTTTGCTTTTGTTGCTTAAGTCTCGGAGATAATTATACTTGGAGGCTGGTCTGCACTTTTTCAAGCTTATATCTCTGTAGATCAGGAGACTTTGCATAGTTGAGTATCATGTTGCACTGGATTCACCATAGTAGACTTGCTAGAGACCATTTATGTTTCAATAAGAGCTATTAATCTGATCAGTTGGATCTGGGTTATTTTTCCTGTCAGTGACTTGCACTAACACTTTTGCGCTCCTTCCCCTAAATCCCAAGGAATTACCTTTTGTGTTATAAAATGGCATTAACCTTATTTGTAACATAATTATTTTAATTCTTCTCTGAGGAAGAGGTTGCCCTCTGAGAAACGCTGCTGTTATCTGCCCCCAAATCTCTTGACACCTAAATGTGGAACAAGTTAATAGTACATAGTGAGACTCTTGTGTGAAAGAGATTGCCTTACAGTCTCCCTAGTTCAAGGATTATAGTAATTATTGTCTTCTCAATCCTCTACTGAGTGCAGTTGTAATTCTCTAAGATCTTCCATGTAAAAGAAGTCGGAATAGATGTTTACACTAGTAGGTAATAATGATATGTGCAGAACTGCCACACATTTTCATGTCTAAAGTGCTTGATAGTAGAGACACTAAATAAAATACCACACAGTTTGACTGACAGGCAGCATGCATATGTAATATCATTGACTGAGATGGTCAGCCATAGAAATTGAGCAAACAAAGAAACAAGAAAATGTAGCATTCATCATGTTTGCAACAATCAACATGTATGAGATAAATTCTAAAAACTGATGCCCACAATTAAGCAACAAGGAGAAGCTTTCATCATGGTAGTTATAAAATTATGGGTAGGCAAGTAGTGGAATTTCTAACAGCCATAGGAAATGGGAAGTTGTACACTCATATATGCTAAAGGTGATAATGTCTTCCCTAATATTTTCTTTACATTTTATAGCAATAACAATAGCCCTTAGACTTATATACCACTTCTTAGAGCTTTATAGCACTCTCTAAGTGGTTTACAGAGTCAGAGTCAATTGCCCCCAACAATTTGGTTTCTCGTTTTACCACCTTGGAAGGATGAAATGTTGAGTCAGCTTTCAACTGGTCAGGATTGAATTTGTGGCTATGGGCAAAGTCAGCCTGCAATACTGCATTCTAACCACTGTGTCATCATAGCTATATCCATCTACTTTTCTTATAATTGTTATAATTCTTGCTACTTAGTATTATCAACATTACAATTAATTTTATGATCGGGGTTCGCCCATCACACCAAACCCATAAACACATCATGGAATTCTGGTTATACATAACACTGAACTATAAAGCCAAGATTGACGTGTTGCATTAAATCAAAACCAAATAAGTTATACTGTAGTTTATAATGGCATATGTGAGCCTAGCAGTAGTTTAGTTGTATCAAGAGTGGAGTCAGTGGTGGGTTGCTCCTGGTTCGGTCCGGTTCGCACAATCCGGTAGCGGTGACGTTGTGACATCACCGAACCAGTTCTCCTCATCCCGGACCCGGGCCCACCTGCATGCCCAAACTTACCTTTTTTTTTAAAAAAATGCAAAAATAGCATTCTGAGCATGCGCAGAGCGCTTTTTTGAGATTTTTTTCTGAAAAAGAGTTACTGAGCATGTGCGGTAGTGCACTTTAGGCGTGCGCACTCGCTTCGCACATGCGCTCGTGCACGAAGAGAACCGGTAGTAAAGGTAGGTAGAACCCACCCCTGAGTGGAGTGATACAGTCTTCCCCAGATCTTCCACCACATTTGTATGCAGCAAATTGGATAACTCCTGTCAAATATGCTTCAGTGGGAAGAGAGAGTCAGCTGTCTTCTCAGATTCTGCTGTTAGAATTGTTCAAAAGTACTGGTAGTAACAGCATGGCATTTCCCTTCTTCACCTCCTCTCACCCTACTTCCTCTATTTTTCTGCTGCAGTAATAGCCAAACAATCTGTTGGCTGCCTGGAAGACATTTGTTTCCCTTACAGTGACCCATCACTCTGGAGCACAATACAGAAGCTGTTCTTAAAAAAAAAAAGAAAAAGCAGTAACACTGTTCTGATAAAAGGAAAAAAAATGGCCTTTTATAAGGGGTGATATCAAAGGTCTTCTGATTTTTTGTTTTGTTTTTTTAAGAAAAAATAAATTTTGGAAAGTGTTGAATCCTTTCTATGTATCTTCTCTCCTGATGATGAACATGATTGCAATTTCAGAATTTCTGCCAGGATATAATGTGTAATAGGTTACTGGTTTGTGGCAATCAGTTGTGAATGATTAAACCGGTTAATTGTGCATTTTTCCTTTCATGGCAGGAGAGATGTTTTGGAGATTATTTTAGGGAGGCAACATATAGCTTTGTATACCGTATACCATGAATTGATGGTATGGTGTAGATTACCATCCCAGGGGACAAAATCTCCAGATTCAGTCCTCCTTGGCTGAATCATTGTCTGAGTGTAAAAGGGTACGATCATGAACATCATACCAACTGAAAGCAGGACTTCAAAACAGGCAGAAGGTATGAGAATAAATCAATTTTATGTATTGAACAATATCTACTATCATGATCCAACAGAATAATTTGGTCAAGAAAAAAAAATCCATAAGTATTGGGATATTAAAAATATGTAAATACTAGAAGATTAAAACTGTATGTTCATTTCTTAAATTTGATGAGCACAGTATTTGAATACTAAACGTTAGTTCCCCTCCAAGTGACAATTTTGGAATGTGCACATCTTAAAACTTTACTGGATGGCACTTGACTTTGGGTTGTAGCAATGCAAGTTTTGGCTTCCTTTGAACACGACTTCAGAGGCATTCAAGCTTTGCAGGGCGACAATGTAACTTGCAAAAATCCCAGATTGAACTTGCTGAAGAAAATGAAGGCTTTAATGTGATAATGACATCCAGGGCCTGGCAAGCAGAAAGATGATGTAAAATTAGATTGAATGCTGAAGGATGGAAACTGTATTCATGTCTGCCTCTTGGGGGCATAGCAAGGACAGACTTCATCAGCATGTTATCTATAAATACTGTCTCTTGTCCCAGATGGAGATAAGCTGACCAGTTTTCCAGATATAAGCAATTTAATAAGATGCTCTTGGGTTCCTTCTAGATACAAAAGTAAGCCCACAACATACTGTCTAATAGGATTGGAACCTCTCTAAGGGTAATACAAACACAAATTGTCAGGCAAGGGCGATTGTCAGATTGGCCATTTTGTGATTCTCGAAAGATTTTACTTTATTGATTGTTACTCCAATTTTCTACAAATAGTAGAGAATGATTTTCCACTTATCACTTATCCGGAACATTGTAAAACTACAGAATAGTTCTCTAGGACTCTTGGGTGGAGCTGGGTGGAATGCATATTCTTTTGTTCTGTATCTTTTCCTTACTGAACACATGCATGCATGTGCCAACTCACATACTTGTTCTTTTACTAAAAGCACAGATACAAAACAGTTCTTGAACTCTTCTCAAAGAATATCCTGTTCTAATTCAAGCCTTCATCCTGTGTCTCATTAAATTCTACTTATGCTGATTTTCATACTTGTATATCTTCCTGGGAATTGTTTTTTTTCTAGATAATCTTATGAGAAACTGCTAGATAATCTTATGAGAAACTGCTTCTTACTAGCACTCTTGATGTTACCTATAGTTAGCATAATGAAACATCTGCAAGAAAACAAGCAAGCTCAGACCATACATTTCAACTCTGAGCTACAAATATTCTCCTTTATTGGTTCTTTTATATGTACAACCGATATTGGTGGATATAACATACCGTAATTGAAGTAAGAATTGGCAATTTGGAATATTCAGTTTCTTCTTCAGTCAAATGTTAAGCTCAATTTCTATTTTTCAATGAACAATTGTTGAGTAAGAAATTTCATAACTTAAAAATCAGACGAAAAGCGTTTAACATGAATGAAAACACTAAGGGAAAAGTGAAATCAATAGGAAAATGGTTACTGAAGCATGTTTTAATTGATTTTACTACTTGTTTTAAATCATCCATAAATCACTTATAGTTCTTGGTATGAGAACCCTTGGAAATTGAACCATATTTAGCATACTTTATCATTTGAACCTTTTTAAAATTTTTATCAAAATGTTTTAAATTTCAGTTTCATTTCTGTACTATACAAATATTTCAAAATATTTTAATATAGCTGCAGAAAAAAAATCTTTTAGTAGAGATTTTAGCACAAATTAAAATATTGGTTTTAAAAAATGAACAATTAATCATAGATGAACAGTGCCTACATCAAGTATCCAGTGGATTTTAATTGCACCTCTTTAAAGTTGAAGGAATAATTATTTTAAAATATCATCTAAGAACACCTCTTTAGAATCCAGAATTCTGTTAGGATAATACTTTTATTAGGTCAATTTGAGGTTGTAAAGTAGTCATTTTAACATTTTTTTGAGCACTAATTAGTTTTCATAAGTTTGGAAAAAAAATTGAGCAATTAAAAAAAATAACAAATAGAAAATTAGGAGAACCAGTAAATGTGACTTGTTAAGCAATGTCTGCATCAGTTATAATCTTAGAATGAGAGCTCTCCGCAGGAGTGCAAATTATGTTCTAGAATATATTGGCTTTGTACTAAAGGTTGCATTGTTTCCCATGGTTTTTGAAAACTCAGCTGTGAAGTAAAAACTTTTTCATCTTGAGGCATGTCACAGGTGAAAAATAGCCAGAGGTCATTTTAAATGTCAAATGATTGAAGTATGATTGACCTTGGGTGGAAGTATGGAAACAAATCATTCTGTCTAAATATTATGTAATTGACCTGGCATGATTAAAACAATTTAAAGAACGCTAAAGACTGATCAATATTCATCTTTATTTTTTTAAGGATTGTGGACCAATGAGCAAATTAAGAGATACTTCAAAGAATCATTGCATCTTTGCAGGATTTATTTTTCACTTTGATACTGATTTATGCTAGCAGTGAAATGGAGAAATAATTAAGTTTGGTGATGCTTCTTTGGAAAAAAAAATGTCTGCTGGAAAAACTATTAACACAAAGAATGATTTTGTAGTCATTAACTTATTACATTACTATAGAACTCAAAATTGTCTTAGCATCTTAAGAGTCATTTGCTAGGGGGTAAGCGCTTGGAATTAAATTTTTTCTTATTTCAATTTTTTTCCTTTTTTGGTTGTTTAATTTCAACTCCTTTAGCAGCTAGCAGTTAAATTAATCTATTTTAGTTAACCTTTTCTCTACCTTGAAATACAATCCCTAAATAGATTTGATTTAACTTTATGAGAGAGGACTATATAGACGTGGTTTGCTTTGTGATTCTATTTTGTCTTTGCCGATATTTTTGAACCACACTAGGAACTTGCCTCTGTATCTATCCTCAGAGAACATGTCCTCTTGATACTGCCTTGGTTTCTTCACAGAGCAATGTTGAGATAGCTTACATTCATCTTGAGTTGTCCCAATGTAAAAGATAGAGATTTTTCTGACATATATTTTGTCATATGAATGCTCCATAATGTCTTGTTGATATTATTGCATTCAGAGACTAGGATTTTCCACTGTAAACCAGTGAAGGTGTGCCCTGCCTGCTCCAGTTGCTTGGCACTGCCCTCCACAGTCTTTTCGGCTTGAGCTAAGCAGAGGAATACATACAGGAAGGAGTAATAGCAGTAAATAAACTGGATTTAAAATAAATAAATAGCTGTTCTGTGCATCGCCTTGGAAACAGACAATATACCTTAGTGGGAACTATACCTCTTTTGTTTCAAATGAAAAGAAATGGTATTGAAGAACTGAAGAGCAAAAGAGAGATTCTATGTATGCATGTTAGGAGGAGGTAGGGAAGTGTGAAGAAATCCTCATGCAGGCTTTAAAAGGGTTTAAAGAAGTGTTTCTTCATCTCCAATCCTATATTTCCCCTTTTACACCAAGGTAACACCCCTTTCAGACTTAGGAAGGCCAGGTTCAATTAAAAATTTAACATTTTAGTTTGGACACAGAAGGAATGGAGAGCAAAGGGGTAGACAGGATCGGACATTTTATGTAGATAGGGTGAGGCAGCTCTTGCAGAAAAATCAGGGGGTTCGGGGAAGCCAATGCTTGTCCCACTACACACAAACAAAATGGCTTGCACATTAGAAGGAAAATCCACAAAGTGCCTTCCTCAGTCTGGTTGTCCACAATCTTGTGACCTTCAACTACCAGAATTTTCCATTCTGCATGTTCATATCTAAGAGTTCACAAGAATGTCTAGTTGAAGAATATTCTTGAAGACGTGGCTTGCCTCTCCTGTATATGAGGCATCTCCACATAGTCTTCTCATGTCTGTAGTAAGTCAATATTGCTGACCATGATCATCCATTATTCTGGTTGTAGA